>CM076579.1:940569109-940819499 GCA_034641835.2 Pinus albicaulis | reverse complement strand
TCCAATGAATGCTGATCTTACTCTTCATGTTTACACTGATGTAGATTGGGTTGGAAATGTTGATGATTGGAAAAGCACTAGTGGTGGTGCATTCTGTATGGGGCCCTGGTTAGTATATTGGTTCAACAAGAAGCAAAGCTCTATTGCCTTATCTACAGCAGAAGCAGAATATGTGGCTGCCACATCATGTTGCACTCAACTTCTTCGGATGATTCAAACATTACAAGACATTCAAATCAAATGTTCACCTCCTATTTCCATTATGTGTGATAATACAAGTGCCATCGCATCTAGCATTTCAAAGAATCCTGTTATGCATTCCAAGACCAAGCACATTCCCATCAAGTATCATTTCTTACGTGAACAAGTGCTTGAACAAAAGGTGAAATTGGAGTATGTTCCTTCCAAAGAACAAGTTGCTGATATATTTACCAAACCTTTACCTAGGGAAGCGTTTGAATATCTCAGACAGAAGCTAGGAGTAGTCTCTTCCATGCAGAAGATCCAATCTACTTAAATTCAGAAGACTAAATTGGATATGCTCATGTTGAAAGTGTTCAGGATGCACAGGCTAAGGGGAAGCATTGGTCATGTGGCAAGGATGCGTTGTTGGCATTCTAATTATTTATTGTAGTCTGATCTCATGCTTGAGAATCCTTGATCTTGATTGAATGAGTCATTTATGTTATTTCATTGAATATTATGTTTGAAGATGCAACATAATCTCAAGGGGAGCATGGTATTGTCGGTACAGACCCTTTGCCATTGATGTCAAAGGGGGAGGAAAAGAAAAACAAAAGGGGGGGCTTCTATAAGACAAATAGTGGAAGAGTATTGCCATCAGTGCTAAAGGGGGAGATTGTTGGAAATGTTGTCAATGATGGCAAAGGAATTGGCATCTGAAACAGTAACTAGGAACAGAGAAAAGAAATGTAGCAGAGAACAAAGGTCAACAGAGAAGAAAAGAGAAAGATTACACAGAGAAGAATAGATAAAGAGTGCATCTATAGAGAGCAGTATCAGTCAAGGAGAAAATTGAATTCAGTAGGAAGGATATTTGAGTCCCTGTGGAATTAATTCATGTGTGAACATATGTATGCATCCTGATGGATTATAATTGAAATCCGTGATAAGTAAGAAACCCTATGAGGGGATTAATGGTGCTCTGTATCTAGTTCAAGGAACTGAAGCTAATACGGTCGACTGTGTATCCCAAACTGGTAGATAGTGGAGTTATATATATTCGTTGAATATAAGACTGAAGATAAATTGGGATCAATGTTAGGGATTGATCTCAGAATTGTCTGTGCCTTTATTAAATTGAGCAAGTGTAATATATGAATGTGTTCTTGATGAAGGAATTGTGAATCTGGCTTGCAACCAACACAGAACTTGGTGACTGAATTATGTGAATATAGGCTGTCAAAATTTCATTGGAAAAACTCTTCGGAATTACGAACGGAACCTAGAAGGGAAGTGGTGGATCATAACAAAAGGAAGCGCGACGGAACCTGGAGTAGAAAGGCGGAACCACGAAGGAGGAACAGTACATGCAATTTCCGGTTTTCATCGCACAGCTTTCGACGAGCAAGTGGTATTCAAGAGGTTAGGAGCAATTCCATAGAACGAGTGACACGTGTCCCTGAACGAATCTGAAAAAACGCCATCACTGCGCGCCATCGCAAGTTAAAGTCCGACCAAGGATGCCGCGTGATATGGTTAAGTGTCGTCGATCTGAAGGGGAGCCATCGGACGGTGGTCGTATTAGGAAGGTGCGCGAAGGATAACCACGATACGGTGCGAGTATGTGATTGGGTCGTTGATCATATATGTGGGCCCAGTTTAACTTATATTGATTGGGACTTTTTAATGTTTGTGGGTTTAACCAAGGTTTGTTTAAATTAAATATAATTTATGACGAAAAGCGATTGGGCCATCACTTTGAATGTTATTCCAAAGGTGGTGATATTTTCCATGGTCGAGCTCAGAAATTGTAACCAGAGTGCGGACTAAAAGAAGTATTGAGAAAAATAATTCACCAAATATATGATATGATTAATATTCACGTCTGCCGAGGGATAAGTAAGGGCTTGAACCTTAGGAGAAATTTGGATTAATATCTCAATCTCAGATTGAGATATTAAAAATCCTTAGATTAATTATCTAATTTCCTGAACAAGAAGATAAGAACAATGAGAATATGTTTGGGGCTTGGGTAAACCCCGCTGGATTATCTATTTGATCTCGTCCAGGAATACCATCAACGGTTGAGTGGTTTTGACTCATGGTATTAATAAAGGCTAAAACTATATAAGGAGAAGGGGATCATAGTTCAACGTGTGCATGTGGAGGGGTTGTTAAAATAATAAATCTCTTTAAGAGATATCTGCATGATTGAACTCTGTTTTCTGATAAATCTGAATCTATGATGCACCCATGGAGTTAATGAAGGTTCAAGATCTCTAGATCTAGAAATGATGAATCTCTAGGAATATCTGCAAAGAAATAATGAAGACCTGACGCAAGACTGATGAAGACATTGAAGAAATTTGGTGGATATGAGTGTTGAAGTCCTCAGCATGAAAGTGGAAGCTTTCTGCCAGTACAAGCTGGTGTTAAAATCAGGGGGTTGGAGCTCCCTTCCAGTAGTAACTGGAGAACGAGAGAAGGTCGTAGCCTTCTGTAGGTGGGTGCCTGCGTGCTGGTATAAGTCTGCGCTAGCACACAAATTGTAAGAATTTTTCTTTATAATAAATATTGAAGACAAAGACGACAGCAGCAGTGGTTTTCTCCCAAATTGGGTTTCCACCTTAAATACTGGTGTTCATGTATGTTGCTTATGTGTGATGGCTTATTTTTTTATTACTACACCTGTTTACTGCTTAATGAATGATGCAATAATCGAAGTAAAGAATTAAACAAGATCTCTGATAAAAAAAATTCAGTCAGATCTAAATACCGATTCACCCCCCCTCTCAGTGTTTTTCCCAACAGAGGGATCTCTCCAATAAAAGCAAAGAATGATATACCTTTGAAAGCTCAAAATGAAGTATTAGGCTAGGTATGAAGCACAAAGAGGGGTTTAAAATGATTGGTTTGGTTGGTTGCTGGGTTGAGTCACGAGATCATAGACTGAGAAGGTAATGGGAAGAAAAGAGCAGAGCAGTAGGATGTTTCAGCAAAGGATGATAGGTCAAGAAAGTGCCATCCATTTGGCTATGGAGTCATGAAAGGGGATTACTTGCATAGAAACTAACCAAGGCTTCCATAGGGAAAGTCATCTATACTAAAGGATCTTTTAGATAGATGGTGGAATGGAACATTAAGAGTGAAGGTGAAAGAAGGAAAGAAACTAGAGGGCAGTCTGCAGATCAGGCCAGAGGTCATTTAACTCCAGGCATGCTTTGACATGCTCAAAGGAAACTCTCAATGAAGGCACAAAGGGAAGCTTATAGATCGGACCAGAGGTCATTTAACTCCAGGTCTGCTTTAGCATGCTCCAAGGGGAAAACAGAGATAAGTTGACACAAAGCTAGAGTCTATAGATCGGAGAAGGAATGTTAACCTTCCCTGCTTTGAAACCAGCAAGAAACATCCAAGCAGCAAGCTCCGAGTTCACACATCAACTAGCAGGAAATAAAATCTGCTACACTGGTTAAACCACATGAATTTACTCTTGGATTCACAATCAGCGGAAAACATTGAAGGTAGGGAGAGCATAAACATAGGGTACCATGCAAGGGTAAATCCTATGCTATATTTCTGATGCATACCAGAAGACCAATGAACAACATGAAAAATGTAATAAATAGTGTTAGAGAAAACATCACCCATAGTAATAGACTAGGATCCTATGAAATTTGCTTGATTAATTTATGCAAAACCAGTCACATACATTGAGCTCAGTGGCTAATTAAAGTCCCAACTTTCTCCTCCCAGCGTACTACATTACAAACTATCTACTACTCCCTCCCAAGACTTTTCTAACAGTCAAAATGAATCCCTCTAACAGAAACAACAACAACCGAACAACCACATTTACAATATGTTCTCAAGGATTCTTATAGGAGAATGAATAATAGCAAGAGTAGATGTTCATTTAATTTGATTCATTAAGTCAGAGTGGCGGACGGGTCGACGCCCATTTTTCTTAATGGCTCTGTGTTGTACTCTATATTCTGGTTCAGAGTCTCTATCAAGTCGATATTTGACCTCTGATGTTTCTTTGGAGTCCTTTTGGTTGTAAGGCCCTCTGTTCTGTCTTCTAAAGCAAGTAAGGTGGTTGAAAGGTCTTCAAGTCTCCATGCTTCCATAACTGCAGTCCTGACAGTCTTTAAGAAGTTTATGTCAGAGTAATTAACTTTTTCTAGGCTCGAGGAGGCATGGAGACATGGAAACAACAGTGAGGATTTATCAAAGGAAAAAAGCACAAGGAGGCTTCAAGGATGATGTGTTTTCAGAGGAAATGCATTCCTTGAAGACTTAAAAAAAAATTTAGCCCCCTGTTTGCTTGTCAAAAAATTCATAGGGGGATAAAAGGTGGCAAGGCAAAAGACTTTCTGGACATTTTACTTGAAACTAATAGATATTAATTGTTTGTGCTCAACTTAGTGTTCCTAAATTGAGTTCATTAATTGTCAACCAGGGCTAGTAAATTGTTGAAGTGTCGTGCACTATATGTGCCTAGGTATTTTTTTCTCACTACGTTGTGTTTAGTGTTTTATGATTTATGTTTGAAAAGGGAAAGAACTAAGTGCTGGTGAAAAGAAGCTATTGGTTATATTAAAACAAAACAAAGCCTAAACTATGGATGGCAAACAACAATTGCAAAGCTTGATATGACTTCATTGCAAGGAAGTAAATCACAACATGAGCTTGAACTTATCCAATTCATTCATTAAAGATGTGTTGGAAGAGCTTGAGAAATGGACAAGTTAAGTGTAAATGAAGTTCTCCTAAATAAACAATCAACTCACAATATTACAAAAAAAATGATTATTTGTAACACAGTAAGGTTTCTATTCTAGATTAACCTATGATGCTGAAGTTACCCTATTCTGCAATTTGACTTGTCACTACTAGGCCTTATTCAGAAGTTTAGAGATTTTCTAGAACAATGTTTGGGAAAAAGGCTGTAGGTGAATTTGTAAAAGATTTGCAGAATAATCAAAGCCTTAAACTGATATTACTGACCCCTGTTCATGTGATGATGCATCAATATAAATTTAGAACAAAATTAAGTTGTAAATAATGAAGGCCGAGAGACTAATTTTGACAACTAGTACTACTTGAAATACAATGGATAACACTAGGCTAGAACGCGGTCTATCAATCTTAACATACAGTGACTACAACTAAGCTAGAATGCCATTAATTTTTTCTTGAAACAAAATGAACTAAGACTGAAATAGAGTGCTACTAATCTACTTGAAGTACAGTGAACAAAGTTAAACTAGAATGCGATTATCAAACTTGAAATGTAGTGACAGAGCTGAACTAAATGCAATCAACCTCCGGAGTGTTATAACTAAATTAACATGCAGCTAGTCTATGGAATTCTACAGCCCATCTCGTTCAATATGAATGATATTTTGGAAGAGTTTGTAAAAACAAGTTTGGCTGTATTATTCAATGCAATTGAACATAAACATAAGATTTGAAACCAAATACAACTAGGATCTAAGATACCACAGCTATTTCTTATTCATTTTTAATGATGTTTTGGAAGAGTTTGTAGGAGTAAAACCGGCTATGACACTTAGTGTAAACAAGCATAAATCATAAAATTTTAAAGGAAATGCAACTAAAATCTACAACACCACATCTATGCCTTATTCATCGTGATGATATTTTTGAAGAGTTTATAAGAGTAAGTCTAGCTGTGATGATTAGTGTAAACAAGTATGAAACATAAACTTCAGAAACTTGCTTAAGATAGAAATGAAAAACGAGACTAAAATACTTATCTAAACCGTATGAACAAAGCTGCTCAGGTAGCAGGGGCCCTCACCGGAGTAGCACACAAAATTTACTTCAATATTGACTCAGCGCTTTCAATAAAATGATGCTTCTTTCATTAAAAGAGAAATTACTTCAAAACAGAGTGTTTTTGGACTTCTAAAATCTAGCAGTCAAACACAAAATCTAACCTTGTCCCTCGGTTTCCCGAGACATATTTATAACAAAATTACATAACTGTCTTGAGATAACCTAGGGATAATTTTATTTCCAAATAAAAATCAAACTAGAACTCTGATGGTGGTCTCGTAATATGATTAAGGACATCTGGACTGTCCTTGTCCTATTAGGAGTCTATCTCCTAGTTTGAGTTCCCACGTGCATAACCACCTACAGAATTTTGTTCAAACTTCGTGGAGAGCAAAAAATGATGAGAGAATGATGTGGAATACGACCATATGTGTTTTTCTCTGAGCTGACACCTGGAACCTGCGTAGACATGAAGACAGCTGCAGAATCGGCAAGTAGCTACAGAATGTCTGCATTCTGTAGCTAGATCTAGTTCAAAAAGTATTACAATGACAAAATCATAAAAACATAGCAAGTTAGTCATGATATACATTCTTAAAGCAATTTTAATTAATTCTATTTATCATTTGATCTTGTAATTAATAATGGACAAAGGAAATGGAGTGGAATGTGGTGGAAGAAAGAACATCTTTGGAGCTCAACATACCCCCACTGCTAGGTTATTGCATGTCCTCATGCAACTATTCCATGAACTCTGAGACCTCTACAAGGAAATCCAACCCTCTTCTTCTGTTTTGCCTGGCAGTTAAAGGCCTTCTGGGCTTCCTTATGAATAACTTGAATCTCAAATTTGTGAGTGCCCTGGTTAACTTTTTATTTTTCTTCTTCAAATTTTCACTGGTCTTGTACAACTTTTGCATTTGTAGAGACAAAATTGAATTCATATCAATTTTCAGTTTAACCTGCTCTCTTAGAATTTCATTCTCATTTTTGATATGCCTCTTGATTATTTCTAACTCATATTTATCTCTCCTTAGGATATCAACTGCAGATGTTGGTGGACTAGGAGTTCTGTCTCTACTTTCTGAAGCTGTTTTCTCTAATGTCTCAACATAGTTGTAAATTTCTTGCTGTGCTGGATCTATTTCAGGAGCTCCTTCATCAAAATCCTCCTCAGTAGGTGTTTCTTCATCCTCTATGTTTATGACTCCAGTTTTTCTAACCTTTTTTTTCTTTAGTATCCCTCTAAGTCTGTGGCTCCGCCTTGGTTGAGATGGTCCTTCTCCTTTCTCTTTGGCAAATTTTCTTATTATCCTCTCTTTTTTACGCTACTTCCTAATCTGAGCCAATTTCTCAGAAATCATTTCTTCACTGCCTTCTTGTATTGTTTTACCAGTTTCAGTTTTGGAGGTTTTCCATCTTCTGCTTCTTTTTGTAGGTTTGTCTTCAGGTGGAGGTTTCTCGGGTTCTTCAAAGTGATTTCTCACTAATAACTCTTCCCAATTATCTCCCATTTTTCTCAAATGATGTTCAATCAAAATTTTGACTAAACCATGGTGGTATAAGGTTGTTTCTAGAAATTGAACTCTCTTTTGAACACTTGAGGCCAGTTTCTTTAAACTATGAAGCAAGAAAAAGGGAAAATTGGGTTCTTCTTCTAAGAAATGCATTATCAACCGAATATGATAAACATAGAAGGTACCATATCTCCCTTCACAAGTGATGAATTTTTTCAAGATAAGAAACATGTTCCTCCATTTGTTCTTTAGTGCAGAGCTAGGGATACCCTTTTTAAAAATGGAAACATCCATACCTGGTGACTTGAGTATCTGCTTCCATGCCTCGTTATGAAATTCTCTATTCTTGAACCACCTTTCTCCTTGTCTGGGAAATTCCATTGCTTCTGAAATGGAGGATTCTGTAATGGTGAATTTAATATCTCCTATCTCGACCTTAGCTCCATTGAAGGACCGTGCAAACATTTTAGTCACCTCTTTGTGAAAACCACTGAATTTTTCAAAGAATTGCAACCACCCTGCTTGTAACATTTCTCTGATTTGAGGATAACCTTCCAAGTACTTAGTTCCAACCAATTCGGTCCTCACTATGAGACCCATAAATTCTCTTTCCAACCTTCAAATTTTTGCTCCTCTGTTCACGGTGACAATGGCTGTTACAGAGATGTTTTTGCCCCACAGATGTTTCCTTTGTTTTACAGACTGAAATGGTTAAGAGTTGGCTACGGGAAAGACTGATATGGCGTGATTACCGAATGAACATAATGAGGTGAGGATGATGTATATGATTTGAAAGATATCATGGAAGAAAAGACTGCGGAGATATTTTGTAATGAATTCAAAATCATCATTAAATGCTTTGGCCTAGTGACGTGACTAATCCAATCACTTCAACACTTTAACTGTTTAGATTTTTAAATGATGATCGGATATGGGATTTGAAATGGTGGAATAGAAGGAGTTTTATCCAAAGTTTCTACGGGAGGTTTGTTAGGCATGATCAACAAAATTAATTAAAACAAATTTTTGAATTATTCATAACTTAACTATACTAAAATTTTTCATGATATGTCATTATAATCAGAACTTTTACTTTTGCCTTTCATCTGATTTTTGTGATCTTTATATGCTTTGTTCTCCCCTGAAAATCATTACTTTTTGAGTCTTCATAACTCCCTTGATTTTTCTTGTTGTCATGGATATGCAGGATCATTTTATTGCAGATTAGGTGATTACTGGACAGTGCTTTCAGGATCTCTGGCTGCAGAATGTCTGTCTGGCTGCAGAATGTCTAACTGATTGCAGAATGTACCTGTAGAAGAATTGAAACATGAAATGGAATGGTTTGGAGCATGAATGGAATGTTGTATGGAATGAGTGAAGATGGATAATAAAATATGGTGTAATGGAATATGAATGAAGTGAATAATGGAGTGGAATGGATCACAACTTATGAAATGGAGTGAAGTATGAGAAGTGGCCTGCAATTCATGATATGTATTATTCAATTGCAGTAAAACATCAAACTTAAAAATCTGGGATGGAAATGAGGTGGACCATGGAGTGAAATGAATGAAGTGTAGATGAATGAATGAAATGGAGTGTGGATGAATGAAGTGAGATGGATCATAAGTGAAATGGATCTGCACTTATGATTTTGTAATAACTTCTTGCAGAAAGAACGAATTTGAAAAGCTAGAGTGTCAGAAAGATTCTGATTTTCACTCCACCTTTTCTGTATAAACATGCCAATCAATGATTGGTTTTCATATTTATACTTTATTATTATTATTATTATTATTATTATTATTTTTTCAATAAAATGATTTCAGAAAATTCAATTAAGTTGATGAAGAAGAAAGATTCTTCTTCATTAACTTCACATCACTGTTTTCTTGGAATTTCTTGACAAATTCTTCTCTTGAAAGTGGCTTATGATACAGCTTCAATCTATGACCATTCACAAGAAAAGTGACCTCTTCTTCATCTATTGTCCTGATTTTTATTGCTCCATTGTCAAAAAAATTCACAATTTCATATGGCCCAAGCCAATGTGTTTGGAATTTACCTTGAAAATCTTTGAACTTTGAATCAAACAAGAGATCCCAGTCACCTTCTCTGAACTTCTTTTCCTTGATGTACTTATCATGCCATCTAGTCCTTTGCTACTAGACTATACTTGTTTTCTGAATTGCATCTTGTCTTATCTCATCCAATTCATTAATCTGCTCCAATCTATGCTTTTGTGCCTCTATTAGATCCAGTCCTAACTGAACTGCCATTTTGAAAGTTTGAATCTGGAACTCTATGGGAAACAAAACTTGCTTTCCATAAACAAGTTCATAAGGAGTATGACCTGTTGTGCTTCTCCATGTAGTTCTATAGGCCCACAAGGCTTCAGGAAGCCTATCTTCCCAATCTCTTCTATGTAAATGAACAGTCTTTGTTAGGATCCCTTCAATGACCTTATTAGTAGATTCCACTTGACCATTTTCTTGTGGATGATAGGGAGTAGATTTTCTGTGTCTGATTTTGTACCTATCCATCATTTGTTCCACTAGCCTTGATGTGAATTGAGCTCCTTGATCTGTAACAATTTCTCTTGGGACACCAAAACGAGTAAAAATATCCTCAAAAAGAAAATTAACTACAAATGCTTCAGTAGCAGAAAGTAATGGCTTGGCCTCTACCCATTTGGTAACATAATCAGTGCAAACTAATATATATTTCTTTTGTCTTGATGGAGGATTAATAGGTCCTACAAAATCTAAAGCCCATTTCTCAAAAGGTTCAATATGTACCTGAGGCTGCAATGGCATCTCACCTGAAGGAGAAGGTTTCCCTACCCTTTGGCAACTGTCACACCTTTTGACATACTCTTTAGCATCTTTAAAAATGGATGGCCAATAGTATCCTAAATGAAGGACCTTATAAGCTATCCTCTTATCAGCAAAGTGTCCACCACAAGGTTCATCATGACATGCTTTGAGAATCTCAGGCATCTCATCTTCTCGAACACATCTCCTAATGATAAAATCTGGACCTGTCTTGTACAACTCATTAGCAACCCATGAATATTTTGCACTGTCATAAATGATTTTTATTTTGTTTCTTGCATTCATTATTGAAGGAAATTTCCCTGAAACTAAATAATTAGCAATGTCAGCAAACCAAGGAGTCTAAGTAGAAATTGCAAAAAGATATTCATCAGGGAATTGATCTTCAACTGGAGTATTGTATTTGATGTTTTGGAGTCTAGATAGGAAATCAGCTATTGTGTTTTGTTTTCCTGGCCTATCTAGAATGGTAAAGTTGAATTCCTGTAAAAGCAATAACCATCTTATGACTCTGCCATTGTTAATTGATTTTTTCATTAGATATCTAATTGCAGAGTGATCTGTGTGAACAAAAGTTTCATAGCCTGTTATATAGTGTCTAAATTTGTTTATGGCATGAACAAAAGCTAAAAATTATTTTTCAGTTACAGTATAGTTTAACTCTGAAGGAGTCAAATTTTTACTTGTATAATAGATGGCATAAGGAATCAAGTCTTTTTGTCCCAATACTGCTCCTAGAGCTGTATCTGAGGCATCTGTTGAAATATGAAAAGGTAACTTCCAGTTAGGTCCCCTTAAAATAGGTGCTTTAGAAATTTTTGTTTTCAGGGTCTCAAAGGCTAACTGGCAATCAGAATTCCATTTGAATTCATAGTCTTTGGTAAGTAATTTGAAGAGTGGAGATGCTATCTTGGTGAAGTTTTCTATAAATCTTCGATAATATCCTGTAAATCCTAGAAAACTCCTAACATCTTTTTGACAACTTGGAATAGATAAGTTAGAAATGACTTCAACTTTTGACTCATCAACTCTAATCCCATCCCCTGAAATGTGATGTCCTAAAACAATTCCTTCAGTAAACATCATAAAACACTTCTCATGACTAAGTGAAAGATTTGCTTCTTTACATCTTTTTAAAACTTTTTCCAAGTTTGCTAAGGCTTCTTCAAATGTGTTTCCATAAACTATGAAATCATCCATATATACCTCTACACAATCATGTATTAGATCCGAAAAGATTCCTAATACTGCCCTTTGAAATGTTGCAGGTGCATTGCATAATCCAAATGGAAATACTCGGTAAGCATAGGTACCCCAAGGACAGGTAAATGTGGTTTTGTCTTGATCCTCAAGTGCTACTTGAATTTGGTTATAACCACTAAACCCATCTAAAAATGAGAAGTACTTTTTGCCAGCTAATGTATCTAACACCTGATCTATGAAAGGTAGGGGAAAATTATATTTAAGAGTAGCTTTGTTTAATTCCCAGTAGTCAATACACACACTCCATTTACCATTTTTCTTTGCCACAATTACCAAAGGAGAAACCCACTGACTATCTGAAATGGGATAGATAAAGTTGACATTTAACAATTTCTGCAATTCTTCTTTAATAATCTCCCTAAGATTTGGATTCATCCGTCTCTGAGGTTGTCTGATTGGTTTACAATTTTCCTCTATGTAGATGTGATGAGTGCAAGTCTTAGGGCTTATCCCTTTCATATCAGTGTACTCCCATGCATATGTAGAAGAATGTCTCTGTAAGATCTTGACTAGCTCTTCTTGTTGAGATTTTTCTAGGTTCTTGTTTATGTTTAAAGTTTTTCCTAGAAATATCTCACTTGTAGAGCTACCAAATTTATCCATAGAATGAAGAGACATCTGTCTTGATGATAAAAACTCAATGTTGTATTCTTCTTTAAATTGTTCATGTTTGTATTCCGAAGAGGATTCAAAGTTTTCTAAAGTATTCAGAATTTGACTATCTTCACTAATTTCTGAAATTGTGAAGAGAGGTTGTAAGTCTTCTTCATCCTCTATCCATTGAGTATCATCTAAATCTATAATTGTCCTTGCTAGAGGATACAAAGTGAATTTCTTAGTTGAACTACCATCAGAGATATACATATCACCGGATCTACAACTAATGAAAGCATCAGCTATAGCTAACCAAGGTCTTCCTAATATAATAGGATGCCCTCCTAGATTATTCTTAGGAGTTAGGATCATAAAATCCACAGGATATTCCCAAGAATCTAGGGACACTGGAATGTATTCTATTACCCCATCAGGTTTGATCACAGATCTGTTTGCTAATTGTAATAATGTGGGTGTAAAAAGAAGATTAGGAAGTTTCAGTTTATCCATGATTTGTCTACTCATGATATTGATTGTTGCTCCTAAATCAATGAGTGTATTTTGGATCTCAATTCCATTGATGTGAATTTTAACAACTGGATTTCCTGGGTCTAGATACTTTGGAATAGCAATCTTACCCATCATGATATCTGCTATTTTTCCTGCCTGTTGAATTTTCTTTGTCTCTCTTATTATTTTTCTTATTTTCTTCATGCTCAACTCCTTTATTGTCTTTGCTAAAATTTGAATTTCCTTGATAGCTTGTAATAATGGAATCTTAATACAGACATTTCTCAGCTCATCTAGGAAATCATAATTAGGCACCATAATTTGTTTTTCTACACCTCTATCAATTTGTAATATTTCTGGAAAGGGAGGTGTAGGAGTGGATGTTGATGGCTGCTCTAATACAAGAGTTGAAATAATTGCTTCTTTTTGTTTTGGTTTTTAAATGTTTGGGTCCTGAAAAGATGTGTCTTCTTCAAGACTTTTATTTTCCCGTAGAGAATCTTCCTTAGAGTTGTCCTTTTCTTGTATGATCACAGAAGGTTTCCTCTTTTCAAGTATTCTTCTAGACCTAAGTTGAACATCACTAAGGTCTAGAGGGGCAATTAAATAAGTTGGAAACTGTTGGCCTTCTATCATGTATGTATTCTGAGGATTTTTATTGTTGGGGTTTGGTATGGGTTGAGTAGGCAACTGATTTGATTTCTAAGGCAATGGTAATAGGAGTGGTTGATTTTGATGTTGTGGGTTGTGAGGATTTTATTGAGGATTTTGAGGAGAAAAATGTGGGTATGGTGGATAGGATGGTGGATATTGATAGTACTGGGAGTATCTTCCATAGGGATTTTGTGCTCCTTGTGCCCAAGCTTGAGATTGATTTTGAAATTGGGGCCAAGGTTGTTGCCAAGAATTCCAATTTAGTGGAGGTTGATTATACAATTGATCATGGAATCCTTGTGTTTTAGGTCCTTGCCAAGGCCTTCTAGAGACAAAATTGAGAGATTCTGTGGAATTTGTAGGAGTTTCCTCTTGAAAGACAGCTTTAAGACCAGGAAGTGAAGGACATCTCTTGGTTTCATGTTTTTTTGAACAAATTACACAGGTCTCTACAACTTTTGCATCCAAAGGACATTCTCTCAAGGCATGCTTCTTTCCACATTTGGGACAAAAGATTGCTAAGGCAGCAGATTCAGCTTTTTGCTTGTTTTGTAACTTAAAGGTGTCTATTTGTTCACTAAGACTCCCTAAGATGTCAGATTTGAATTCATCAAGCATATGCCCTATCTCTGCCCTACTTATTGTCCCAGAAGCAGACTTACTTGCCCTTGCAAGAGCAGGGTCTCTTGGACCTTTTACAGTTTTGGATTTCCCTCTTGAAAGGTTGATACATAACTCAGATATTTCAGGTAATGTGAGCTAAGATATATCCCCTTTTCCCATCATGTTAAGAATATCCAACCATTCATCCCTAATTGTCTTCAACAAGAGATCTTTTAAGGTGTCTTGATCTAAGTTCTCCATTTTTTCTCTTTTGATGTTGTAATGAAATCTCTCCAACAAATCTTCCAGGTTTTCATCTTCTTTTTGTATCATCTTGAACACTTCCTCCTTATGATTGACTGGCATACAATAATCCAAATACCTCTCTAGAAATGCTTGTTTCATGTCTTCCCATGTCCTAATAGAACTGTTGATCAAACTCATAAACCACTTCAATGCTGCTCCTTTCAATGTTGAAGAAAATAGTTTAAGTTTTTGAGCATCTTGTAAGTAGTCATAGGTTCTACATAGGACTTCAAATTCAAATAGGAAGGTTTCAGGATCTTCAGTTTTAAGTCCATAAAAGTTTGGAAGGACAGAGGGTGAAATGTTTTTCATAGTTGTATTGGTTTCTTCATCCACTATAGGAAACCCAAAAGAGCTTCCCATTTCTCTTCTACCTCTTCCTCTGCCTCCTTCTCCTTCTGCACCTCTACCTCCTTCTCCTCTACCTCTACCTCTACCCCCTCCAAATAGTGTGTGTTCTCCATTAAAGACTCCTCCTCCCCCTTCTTCCGCCATAGTTGATTCTTCTGTGGAAGTGGAAAAGTTTATATCTCTAGCAGGGGTCCTTGAATCTTCTTCTAAGACAGGTTCAGTGGATGAAGTGGAAGGTATTTCTAATGGAATATCTGATCTTAAGTCTTTTGGAAGTCTAGGATCAGTAAAGGATGGAATGTGGGTCTGAGTTGGAGGTGTGCTGGCTCTTGGTCTAGGTGAAACAAGAGGTGTTCTAGGAATCAAGCTTCTGCTTCTGCTTCTTATGAATCTACCCCTTGAGTATCTCTCTCTACGCATATCATTGTTTTTTTTTTTTTTGGAGTTAAGGAACAAGGCTACCTAGTTACACTTCCCCGGCAACGGCACCAAAATGTTTGTGCTCAACTTAGTGTTCCTAAATTGAGTTCATTAATTGTCAACCAGGGCTAGTAAATTGTTGAAGTGTGGTGCACTATATGTGCCTAGGTATTTGTTTCTCACTACGTTGTGTTTAGTGCTTTATGATGTTTTTGGTTTTGTGGTTTTATGTTTGAAAAGGGAAAGAACTAAGTGCTGGTGAAAAGAAGCTATTGGTTATATTAAAACAGAACAAAGCCTAAACTATGGATGGAAAACAACAAATGCAAAGCTTGATAATGACTTCATTGCAAGGAAGTAAATCACAACATGAGCTTGAACTTATCCAATTCATTCATTAAAGATGTGTTGGAAGAGCTTGAGAAATGGACAAGTTAAGTGTAAATGAAGTTCTCCTAAATAAAAAATCAACTCACAATATTACAAAAAAAATGATTATTTGTAACATAGTAAGGTTTCTATTCTAGATTAACCTATGATGCTAAAGTTACCCTATTCTACAACTTGAATTATCACTACTAGGCCTTATTCAAAAGTTTGGAGATTTTCTAGAATAATGTTTGGGAAAAAGGCTATAGGTGAATTTATAAAAGATTTGCAGAATAATCAAATCCACAAACTGATATTACTAACCCCTGTTCATGTGATGATGTATCAATATAAATTCAGAACAAAAGTAAGTTGTAAATAATGAAGGCCGAGAGACTAATTTTGAAAACTAGTACTACTTGAAATATAATGGATAACACTAAGCTAGAACGCGGTCTATCAATCTTAAAATACAGTGACTACAACTAAACTAGAATGCCATTAATCTTTTCTTGAAACAAAATGAACTGAGACTGAACTAGAGTGCTACTAATCTACTTGAAGTAAAGTGAACAGAGTTAAACTAGAATGCCATTATCAAACTTGAAATGTAGTGACAGAGCTGAACTAAATGCAATCAACCTCCGGAGTGTTATAACTAAATTAACATGCAGCTAGTCTATGGAATTCTACAACCCATCTTGTTCAATATGAATGATATTTTGGAAGAGTTTTTAAAAACAAGTCTGGCTGTATTATTCAATGCAATTGAACATAAACATAAGATTTGAAAGAAATTACAACTAGGATCTAAGATACCACAGTTGTTCCTTATTCATTGTTAATGATATTTTGGAAGAGTTTGTAGGAGTAAGACCGGCTATGACACTTAGTGTAAACAAGAATAAATCATAAAATTCTAAAGGAAATGCAACTAGAATCTACAACACCACAGCTATGCCTTATTCATCGTGATGATATTTTGGAAGATTTTATAAGAGTAAGTCTAGCTGTGATGATTAGTGTAAACAAGTATGAAACATAAACTTCAAAAACTTGCTTAAGCTAGAAATGAAAAACAAGACTAAAATACTTATCTAAACCGTATGAACAAAGTTGCTTAGGTAGTAGGGGCCCTCTACCACCAAAGTAGCACACAAAATCTACTTCAAGATTGACTCAGCGCTTTCAATAAAATGATGATTCTTTCATTAAAAGAGAAATTACTTCAAAACAGAGTGTTTTCAGACTTCTGAAATCTAGCAGTCAAACACAAAATCTAACCTTGTCCCTTGGTTTCCCGAGCCATATTTATAACAAAATTACATAACTGTCTTGAGATAACCTAGGGATAATTGTCTTTCCAAATTAAAATCAAACTAGAACTCTGATGGTGGTTCTCATAATATGATTAAGGACATCTGGATTGTCCTTGTCCTATTTGGAGTCTATCTCCTAGTTTGAGTTCCCACGTGCATAACCACCTACAGAATTTCGTTCAAACTTTTTTGAGAGCAACAAATGATGAGGGAATGATGTAGAATATGACCATATGTGTTTTTCTCTAAGATGAAACCTGGAACCTACGTAGACATGAAGATAGCTGTAGAATCAGCAACTAGCTATAGAATGTCTGCATTCTGTAGCTAGATCTAGTTCAAAAAGTACTACAATGACAAAATCATAAAAACATAGCAGGTTAGTCATGATAAACATTATTAAAGAAATTTTAATTAATTCTATTGATCACTTGAGCAAGTAATTAATAATGGACAAAGGAAATGGAGTGGGGAAGCTAACAAGAACATAAGGTAAGACTTCCAAATTTCATCCCCCTGTGATGAGTGTGTCATGTGCCAAAATCAGAGTGGTATTGAGTTGGTAATTGGTATCCAAGGAACCACGTCCTTTATGTTCCTCTTCACATGAGACTGCATGGATTTTTGAATAGTTATCATTAGTGTCACTCATTGCATCCGTGATGTGAAAATTTTCTTAGAAACCATCCTGGTTCAAACTTGGAACCGATATCACGCCACCTAGATCAAAAGCTTTAACAACGAGATATATTGACTATAATGTGAAATTAATACCAAGGATGTAAATGAAGAGAATCCTCCATATCAAATCAAATAGGTAAATTTCCATAGTGTCGATGTGGGGGCTTCAGAAACCATGGGAGCAGGGGAAGCTAGATACACTAGAGGTTGTCGAATAATTTGATGGACTCATATAATCGATGAATGTACGACCATCTATGTAACAATCCCATGCATCCTCTCATTACATTATCTGGAATGTGGTATTCAATATAGTTGCAACTTGCAATATGTAACATGAAACATCCTCTCATAAAATTGTTTGGAATGTGGTATGTTGTATAGTTACAATCATTCTCCAATGACATCCTAGAATGCATAATCATCTATATAGCAGTTGTAGGGTTGTTAAATGCACTTTGTAGTATAGGTGATCTTCTACATAGCAGGTCAATGAAGTGTGAAGAAACACCTTGAAATGTATACACTAATTAGAATGCACAATGTATGATGGTAGCTCAATGCTATCATTTGTTATAGTATAGAATGAGTAAGCATTGATCAATTGTTATGACCCTCTAGCCAATGTAAAGGATCATTTGTGGAAGTAAATGGTACATCAGCCCAGAACTTAGCCTACACAAGGAATGATTGTGAGATTAGTATATATAGGATGTACGCTCCTGTTTCTTAGAATTTGCAGTACAATGCATCGTCATTATTCTAGTTCCCTATCAGTAGGTACCTAGTTTAACTTTTCGTGCTAGATGCACTAATATACACGCTACATCAACAGGTTTACTAGAGATATCATGCATCCCTTGGGTTACTTCACAAGTTTTTCTTTGGGAAAGAAGAACATTATCATAATTCTACTTGGAATTCCCGATCCCCGTTTATTTTTAGCATATTCAGAATAACCTATGCTATTTTGGGCTTATGAAACATTAAAAATGGTATCAGAGAATTTGGGATTGGTTACATCTAATCTGTAGCATAATTTCCACCAATTTTCTTTGACATATGTTTTATACTTGACTTTCAGGTTAATTGAGGTAAATCGAGAGAAATTTGACCAATAAAAATGTTTAAGTTGGTATAGTGGAGTCTGAGATTTAAATGAGAAAGTTTTTAAACCTCCATACAACTAAAAGCATACAACAATAAACAGAGAGAGAACTACTTACCTAGTCCAGGGGTTTCCCTTAGCTTGTTTTTCATATGTGACTACCTAGCTAGCATAGCATCATCAACATCTTGCGACTGTGACATGACATCAATCTCTATTTCTCTCTACACTTTATGAAACTCATTATGTCGAGAGGTTTCCGTAGGCGTCACAACATCTGAATCAGATCCTTTCTTAACTTTGGGTACCAAACCAGGGGGAATGGAACAACTGGGATAACATTAGTAGCACTTTCATTCTCTACCACTAGCGAGGTAGCTCTCGCCTTCTCAATTGCCTTAATACCCCCATTAGCATTCACAACTCCTATTTCTAGATCCCCCACTCGACAAGCCGAAGGCGCAAGAGGAGGAGGCGATGGCTTGGGCACAACATTGCTAGTCCATGCATCCACATTACTTATCTCGAAATCACTAGATGTGCTAACAGTCTCGCCATAGAGATTACTTATAAATCCAGTTCTCTTAGCCCAAGTCTTCGACACTTTAGGGTTGTGATTTGTATCATGGGGTAAGGGTTCCATTCTTGGTGGCCACAGCCAGGCCTGTTCTTACCTTGTAAATTCTTTGATACATTCTCAGTTCCTCTAGTCCACACTGATTCCATTGCCCTTACTAAGCCAGAAACTCCAAATGCAACTTCACTTAATTACATGAAAACCCTCAAATGTGTTTAATCACACCATTATATGTATTTAGCCAGAGTTTTCATATCAATCCCTGTCTGTAACTATAAATGCGGGTGGTTGGAGATCTAGGGGATGTTTAACCAAAAATTTATAACTAACGCCGTGTCGTAACTCACCCAAATTGTTTATGAAAAAAATGGAAAAAGACAAAGCGGATCCAGAGCTATATTCCAACGTTTTTGCATATCTGCACCTGTTGCATATTTCTAAATACTCTGGCCTTGCGGAGAAACTTTCATCAAGAAAGACATTGTCCCTTTCTCCGACATAAATATATGAAGAAATGTAAATAAACCCAAGTTACCACATCAAGAATTTGTGTCAAATATCTTATAACTAACCAAAACTCTCCTGCCAAAGGAAAAAAATTGGCAGTCAATTTCATGGTAACTCATAGTGCCAAAGAGTGAGTTTTGTGGTAACTCAAAGTAAGGATAACCAATTTTTTCATGGATGGTTCAAAAAAGGGTTTTATAGATTTTCTAGTGGACCTTCAACTTTTTGTTGAAACTACAGTGTTTTTTTTTTCCTTGGTTTCTTCTTTATATATAATTTATAGTGGACCTCCAACTTTTTTGTTGAAACTGCACTGTGGTTTTGTCCTTGGTTTCTTTTTAAGATAGAGTTTCTAGTGGACCTTTAACTAAATTGTAGTGTGATTTTGTCCTTGGTTTCTTCCTGAGAGAGTATACTAAGCTTGAAAGTATTTGTGTCATCCTAGGGCTTAGCATATATATGGTCGATGGATGTGGGTGTCATCTAAGGGCTAAGCATATATATTGCAAATGGATTTGGGGAATTTAGGGTTGCATAACACTAAACTATGCATATGTTGCCTCTTAATGTTAAATTAAATATAATCAATGTTTTCTGCCAATGCTATTAAGACTATAATGGATGCTAATTATTAATATAAACTAACAAATAAAATATAATATAAATATATTTTTAATAATAACAATAAAGTGCCAACGGGGCATATAATAGACAGTGATGGGGTAATTTGTTAAGTCACTTTGTGATGTGAAGGTTACGAGTTTGAAACTTCATGGGAAAAAAATCATCATGTTAAAGGTTGTTGTGGCCTAGGCCAGGTGTGATCCCCTGGTGATTTTAATAGCTTAGATGCCCCTAGGCCGCAGTTTTTCAAGCCACGGGTCAAGTCTGATGTAATCTCTGATAAACTCATATTGCATGATAAAAAAATAAAATAAAAATGAATTAAAATAATTTAGATAATTGCAATTTAACAAAATGTAACACTTTGGTATCAAAATTGCATTTTTCCATTTATGGAGTGACACAATTAAAAATTACTAACATAAATGACTAATTCATATAATTGTTGTACTTGTTATTTCCTCATATTTTTATCTTGGACTATAATAGTCATTTACATTAATCATTATTAATTTATGTCACTTGTTATCTAGTCATATATTGTAATCCTAGACTAAATTAGTCATTTAAGTTAGTCTCTTTTAGTTTAGCCACTTATTATCTAGTTTTATATTTTATCCTAGACTAAATTAGTCATTTAAGTTAGTCATTTTTATTTTAGTCACTTATTATGTGGTCGTATATTTTATTCATAGACTAAATTAATCATTTAAGTTATTCATTTTTAGTTCGGTCACTTAAAATTGCTCAAATTTAGTAGTAATTCACTTGAAATAATTGTGTTGACTAACTTTTTTAGTCACCTGGTCATTGATTTCATCATTTTCTACTAGTGATTGTGCCCCATAGAAGCCCACTATTGTTATTGTTATGCCCTTACATTTTTATTGTTATGTCGGATAGGATTATATTGTAACCCCTTGGACTCATATATATAGAAAGGAGGTTTTTTCAATTGTATCATCTAAGAATTGTTCATTTATGTAATGTAAAAGAGGATTCCCCCTCGAAGAGGCTGATTTCTAAGTCGCTAATCCATATTTCTTCTATTTTGTGAGTTGGTTTCATAACATACACTTTCCTAGTTTAATGGGTTCTTAGAATATTTCAATGTCATTTTCATATTTTATGTGCCTTAACATGTTTATTATGCATGCTTTTAAGAGATATTGAGAAACTTCCAAGAGATCCAATATTGGAGATATTTTTGGGATTTGTTCCTTGAGTAGGAAGGCCTAAACTTGATTGGTCCAAGGCATTTAATTTCCTCTCTTGTTATTGCGAGCTTGACTACGAATTGTTGGAGGGAAATGAAGCCCTAATATCAAGGAATTTTTTCCCCACTTTATGTGTAAATAAGAGGTTTGAATAGACCAACATGCGATAGAGATAAAGGTGATAACTAGGAATAAAGATAAGGATTTTTGTATTTTCAAGCAATTTTTATAGTCCTAGACTATAATAATAATTTTTTAGTTAATCAAAGTATTTTTTTATTGGATCTTATCTTGGATCTCCTTTAAAGGCTCTAGCAATCCTTAGGTTGGGTCCACCCTAGGAGCTTGAGAGCCCTCTTGTACTTCTGTTAGTGTTATGCTTTGTATTTTTTCATTTCTATATTTTTTGAAAGTTAAAATTTTCATGGTTCTTATGCATGGTTAAGTAGACGATTCTTTGAACAATTCTTTCTCATAAGTTATTTATGTAGTTGTTAGCCATATTATCACTTATTAATCTAATTTCAAGTCTTCCTTATTTTTGTTTCACTTGTTGTTATAGATTTTGATGTTCATTATTGTTTTGTGTAATTGGTTTTACAATAGCATGAAACACACTAATATTGATTTCATAATGATAAGATTAAATTTATTTTCCTTGAGCTTTGATAAGTTGAATGTTATCATTCCCTAAATTTTCCATAAATTTTCCTCATCTCATACTCACATTCCATCTAGTTTACATGGTCGTTGGATTGTCTCCTATATAAAAATAAATAACCTTATAAAAACCTATAACTAGCCCTCTTTTCTCACTTATCTTCGCAATAAACACATGGTTTGACCTCTTTAATGTATTACAAAAGTTATGGGGAATTGATAATGAAATTTGTAAGTATAGAGACCTCATAGATTCCTTTGTCAATTATTTTCTAATTACTATTTTTCTACAAATTAGAGTTTTGATTTTGATTCCTTCCTTTTAGAAAGTGTGCTTTTCCATTTATTAAAGATAGCATAGAAGTGTGTGTCATTTAGTAATTTTTATTTATTTAATTTCAAGTAGCAAATATGTATGTTCAATTTCATTTTCTACAAATCATTTCTTCAAATCTATTTTCGTTGAAGCATAACTTAGTTAGCTTGGCCTTTGTGTGTCTAGCCTTCATTTCAATACTTCCCACCTTCATAAATATCAACAAGAGAAGAAGATAGTTATTGTTTCACATACAATGCCAACCCCTCTTATGCTTGTATGACAAACATTGGGTTGATAATTAATGTTGAGGCCCTTGGGAGTTGTAGAATTGTTGTTGGAGCATTGAGGGTCATCTCTATCTTGCGCAATTACCAGGGAGGTGCCAAAGTATGTACAACCTTTCTCTTTAGTTTATTTACCTTTTTCAAAAAATACAAAAAGGGATATTCTTTTTCATAATTTATTTCTTTTATTCCTCAAATAGTTAGGAATAATACATGAAAAATTCAACCAAAAAACCCCAATTCCACTAGACACCAACCCTTTTTAGGTGATTTTGAGCGACCTTCCCTATCCATAGAGACTTTTCAGGCCATTTTTTTTGTGAGAAAGTGAAGATATTTGAGGATATTTCAAGAGGAAAAAATCCTTTATGGCCACCAATACTATACTTGAAGATAAACAACCTGAAGTGTTCACAATTCCCATTAGAGAAACAGATGGATAAGTAATAATGAAAAATATTTACCAATATTTCCTCCCACACTTCTATGGTTGTTGAACCCTTAGATAAACTAAGAGGGGGGGGGAGTGAATCAGTTCAACACATTCATGGACTTTTTAAAACTTTTTCATTAACACTTGTTTACACCTTCATTTCATGTTCAACTTAACATGTGAGTAATCTTAGAATGTGAACAACAAGCATTAATATAATGTAACAGTAGACTTAATATGAGAGCAGCAAGTATTAAGCAGATGATATAAACCAGATCAACACATAAACATCATGCACAAAGACACCAGATATAAGTGGAAACCCATAAAGGGAGAAAACCACGACATTATTGCTGTGATGCAAAGGCAAGCTCCAACTCCCTCTCACCACCGATTTTCGTAGGCACCAACCTACGTGAGGTTTCAACTTCACCCTGCAAGCTACAACTTGCAAGGAAGCTCCAACTCCCATCAATTTTCTGTGCACCAATCTTGCATGTGAGGTTTCAACCTCGCCCGCCTTACAATCGACATTTTATCAAGCTACAACTTGATGTGGAAGCACCAACTCCCATCTATTTTCTGCAGGCACCAACGTACAGAAAGCTCCTACCTCAGTCAGCTACAACTAACATCTATCAAGCTACAATTTGATAGGGAAGCTCCAACTTCCTTACTCTTTCAAAAGAAAAACACTCACTGATTTACCTTGGATATCAGCTCTGTTCTGTACCTTCTCTTATGTTGTTCAACAGTCCTCATATCTGTCCTCATATCATTTATGCATCTTCTCAGATTCACTATCAGCTTCTCCTTCTTCTTTTCTCAACTCCTCCTTCTATTCTGTCTCATGGCTTCATTTCTGCATTCTCTGACTTTTCACAGCATCTTGTTCTACTCCTCCTTCTTATCTTCTCTACCTCAATTCCATACTCTGCATTGTCTATATTCACTCTCTCTAACCTCTTGCAGCTTTCTTATTTTCTTCAACTCTCTTCAATTCTGCTGTACACTCTCTTCTTCTCTCACTCTATTTTCATCAACCTTCTCCCCTTGGATATTATCCTATTTTATACAAAAAGGCTTCATGGCTGTTTTTATTCTACTGGGAATTCGAAATGGACAGCCATGTCTCTTTTCCTTCTGCTTTCTCATCTCTTTTATCCGCTCATTCAGAAAATATAACTGTAGGTGCTTATTTTAATATTAGAGTGGGATATTTGCACTCTTTTGGAGACTTGCAAATGCATCAAAAACAATAAATAATCAATTAAAACATTTACATTCAAATTACAATGAGAATTCCAGGTCAACTCATTTAGTCTTTTGGCTCGTTGTGCGTTTGTCTTTTCTTTGACTATGTCTGTCTTTTCTGTGACTGTGTTTTATCTCTTTTCATCTCTATTTTCTCTTCTGTCCTCTGCTGTGATGTAATTGCTGCATACACGTAACTAAGCTTTTTATGCCAACTGACTGTAAATCTGGACAAATTCCAATGCTCTGTACATAGTACGTGTCTTGTTGATGTGGCGAGTTCCGCAAGCGGAACATACGTTCATCACAATTGTTTTATATTAATAATCACCCTCCACCTTAAGTCGAGGCCCGTGGGTTCACAGACCATGTGGCATCTTTTAATATAATCGCAACAACGCATTATATATATATACCTGTGCCTTTATATATATATATATATATATATATATATATATATATATATAACGTAATTTCAACTCTCAGCATAGTTATACAATGTTTTAACAAACAAATTGCCATGTCCACTTTGAAACTGAAGAATCATGTTTAATACATAGTTAATGCCCTTTCGGGCCCACTTGCTATGCTTTCCGATGCAATATGCTACTCCTCCAGCGATTTCCGATTGCGATTGATCGCAATCGCAAGCTGCCTTGGTCCGATGCGATTGATCACTGTTCACTATTCTTTGCCGATGCGATTGGAACTCAAATACTTATTAATCATAGTTTATAATCCCATCGGGTCCGGGCTTCAATCGCAATCACAAGTTTTTTAATATATGTTCCGACAGTCTGTTTCTTTCCGATGCGATTGACCACTGTTCAATAAGATTTTCTAATGTGATTAGAACTGGAACTCAAGCTATATATGAGTTGTGATTTATATACCCATCAGGTCCAGACTTCCAATCGCAATTGCAACTCTTATATTCTCCGATGCGATCATCATTTTTCACCGAAACTCATGGTATGTATGAGTTGTAGTTTATATACCCATCGGATACAGACTTCCAATCGCAATTGCAACTCTTATTTTAACCTGTTCTGCTGCCCTTATAATCTCCGATGCGATTGGGAAGGGTCCCACCTTATATTACTACATTTCTTTGGATCTCGCGCTGCATATGGCTATATATGTGTGTGTGTGTGTGTGTGTGTGTGTGTGTGTGTGTGTGTGTTTTGGTCCTTTGAATATAAAGCGCAATACTTTGCCGCTGGAGTATACGATTCCCAGAATGAAATTTATATTAACTATGCATTACATTGCCGCTTGGGTTATGATTCCCGAAATTATATTTATGTTATGTGTAACACCCGACTGGGTAAAGATTCTCGGAATTGTATACATATATCCTCCGGCTGAGGTAGCGATTCTCGGAATTTAGTTATATATATATATATATTCACCAGGTGGGAACAGAGATTCTCGGAATAATAGTTGTTTCTCTGCAATAATAGTTGTGTCTCCGCAATAATAGCCGTGTCTCGCCACCGCCGCTCTCGTCGCTCCGCTCTTCCTTTATCGTCGTGATAACGTTCCGCCTCTGCCTTTACTTCTGTGATAACGGCTCTGCCTCTATTATATTCACTTCCTCTGCCTCTGCCTTAGATTCCTTTGTTCACTTCTTTGCTGCCTCCTTTGTCTGTCTCTGTCTTTTCTACCTCCATTGCCTTATTACTGGTTGAGATACTTCTCCTTTGCCACAGGGTTTATTCAACTCTGTTTATAAACCCTGATAGACTCACAATCATCCATGCATAGTCAATTGCACATAGGAGCCATTTATACTCCCAATTATCTTCTTCTCTTAACTCTGCCCCTTTCAAAATCCAATGGCCCTCATTTTGTCCTTATGTCATCAGACCGCATCACATATTCATTACTCTGCCTCTCTGTTTCTTTCGCCGATTGTGATATGCGATCGCATGCATCGCACTGCAAGCCTATCACATCGCATCGCATCTTCGTTACATTGCCTCTGGTTCTATTCACTGTCCCTGCTTTTTCTGCTACCTCAGTTCCTTATCTGCCTTGCTACCTCTCTCCTTTTTTTCTCTTTCTGTTGGTCTCTTTTCTGCCTCAGTTCCTTATCTACCTTGCTTCCTTTGTTTCATCTACTGCCTCTCCTACCTCTCTGTCTATTTTTCCTTATGGATAGTTTAGGTGCTACTCCTATCTTTACCTTTGCCATCAATGACAACATTTCCAACAGTCTCCCCCTTTGGCATTGATGGCAACACATCCACTGATAATCCAATGCTTCCTCCAAGTCTTTCTCTGGCTAGCTTCTTTTAGAAGACCATTTCTTCTATTACCTGCTTTTCCTCCCCCTTTGACATCAATGGCAAAGGGTTGCACATTTCTGAGTGTTGATTTTTTCTTTTCATTTCCTCTCTCTGATTTGTGTTTAGACCACCTTCTTCTGACCTTGTACCCTGCTGCTCCAAACTGGTGTACAAGACTTGTTGAGAGAACACTTTGAGGATTATTGGGCTTGACTGTACACTGTAAATTAACAAAATCCCAAAGCACAGATTCCTTGCACTTGTGTAGAGTGTAGGTGATGATAGAACAGCCATATATCATCAGACTCATATAATCAGAGACGCTTCATTTGACCAAAGCTAACATGCTGAGAATGCTTCAAATACACTTCTGTCTCTAGTATGATCTTCATCAGAAATACAAATCTATTGAGGAAGATCATAGATGGAATATTTCTTCTCCTGCAATACTCATCTCCAGTACCACACCTGTTCAATTATGATAATGATGCCAATATATCTTTGGTTGTTGTGGTACACCTTTCTTGCCTGTTGGTGATGATATGAGCTAGGATGCTGATATTATTCTTAATAGCTGAAGGTTCTTGTTATAGACGTGATCAATGAATTAACCAGAATTTGATCTAAGAGATCAAATGCCTTTGCTGTTTGCATAATGTACTTTCACAACAAAACCTTGAGGCTAGATACATTCAATTTATTGTTTAGTCTTACTTATCAACCAAGCACTTTTCTTTATGACATAAGGGGGTATGTATTTTAGTGATCAATCTCTTTTCAATGGTGAGATGTCAGCAAATCCTTTCTGTTGAAGTATGTTCTTGATGATTTAAAGACAAAGTTTTGAGCTTGAACTAACCCAATTATTCCTTCATACTTTTGATACTTTAACTGTTCTATCAGAATGAACTTCCACGAAAGCATATTCAAGATGTTTAATTGAAAAACTCAAGAAATGTATCTCTCACACAAGCTTTTGTAACTGATTCAAGAAAGAGGCCTGAAGATATATCACTAGCAAATTCAGAAGGCATGCAATATATATATAAGAAGATATTGCTTCAAAGGTTCAATATACTACTTCAAGTGTAAGCAAGATAATGTTATTTTTGTCACACGACCTTTTCATGCCGAATGTATAATATTGGGAATATTACTCGAGGTTCTTTTGCCATAGTTCTTAGATCCTGTGGACCTGTATCATACTGCTGCTCCACTAATAATGCTTGGTAATATGTTGATAAGCATGTTGCTTGTTCCTAAACACCAATTGATATTAATTTGAAAAACCATGCAGAGGTTTCACTTCAACTTGCACATTTACCCATAGTTAATACATCCTTCATAAATTCTATTATTGAGCTTTCCACTATTCACACCCACAGTCATCAATATACTGAGTCTGATCTTGTTATCATTAACCTTTTGCTTAGTCTGTCATTTTGATTTAAAAGAATGTCACTGCATTTCCTTTCTAGGACTGCTCCAGAATCATTACTGTTTTAAGTACAATTCAACTATATAACATAATGATCTTCAGGAAGACATCTTCAATTTATTTTCTATGAATCTTCATGCGCTGATTACTCAAAGATTTATTACTCACTTAACTGCATTTCTCCAAGTGGACCTTTTGAAAGATGTAATGAACTGATGATAGGCACTTTTCTTACTCATCCTTCTTAATGTGATACATTTTTAATTCTAGCAGTATGAGGCATAGTGTGATCATCACTTTAATGTGCTAAAGTCTTCTTAGCTTACATGTTCATTGCTAAGGTTTCCTCAATCATCATGGTTTCTTGCTCTCTTCTCTTCTTCCATCAATCTGTCAGCTACTTAATACTTTAGATGCTCTTCTTTCTCTATAGTTCTCATTTAGAGGAAAATCCTTTCACTTCCTGATCTCATAGCTATTCTCATTTCATGGAGATCTTCTTATACTAATTTCATGGGGATTATTTATGAACTATTCTCCCCCTGGGATGTTGCTTCATATTTATCACTGGTTGGATATTTGTTATGTTTTCTAGAGCAGCTCCCCCTGAGACTATGCTAGATTCATTATGTTATTGAGATGATGGGCTCCCCCTTTCTCTTTTCCTTCCATACTTTATTGGGGTTCTTCATAATGTCTGCACTTCTTTTAGATTCATATTTTTGTTTGATTTTCTTTGTTTCTATCATCTGTTTAGATTTCTTTAATATATAAGGCAGTTTACAGTCCTTTGCTTTGTGGCCAAGCTTGAGGCATACATAACATTTTATTTTATCAAAGCACATTTGAGCTGATGTATAATAGTTTGTTCCTCTTCTTGAATACATTTTACAATCAACAATTTTGTGTCCAAAATTATTGCATGCATAAAAATAGCCATGGAAATGATTTGTGTACCTGGTGGAAGATTTTCTTTTCCCTTTGCTTGATTGAGGTGTTCTTCTTGTTTGCTGCATCTTTTGCTGGTTGGACTGGGTTTTCTTTGTCTTACAATGTGCTGCATCATGTCCTGGTTTGTGGCAAGAGAAAAATGTGATATTTTTCATAGGAGGAACGAACCTCCTTTGACATCTTCCAAATTTATTCAATTCATATTCAGGAGTGTGAGGGCCCTTTCCAGCTGATTGTTTCATCCTTTCATTCTCTGTCCTACCATGTTGCTGCTTGATTATATTTGTTTCTTCACAAATCCTGTTCTTGCTAGATTCTATTTTTGTAGGAATCTGCTGAGCTGCTACATTTTCCTTTACAACTTTTACAAAGATTATTTTCTTGTTATCTTCTACCTTGGGCTTACTAGTTTCTCCTTCATATCCTATCCCAGCCTTTATAAGAGGGGATCTTTGAGCATTGAGAATTTGGTCCAACTGTCCAGAGCTTTTCATTAGAGGTGTATTCATTAATAGTTCTCTTTGGGATTTTTCTAAATTCTTTCTTAGGTTCAGTACTTCTTCTTCCAACTTTTCACATTCCAGATTTTTCTCTCTCATTTGTTGCAGTAGAGTGTCTTCTACTTTCTTTGCCTCTTCAAGCTGTGTCTTCAAGCCAATAATTTCTTTCCTATCTTCATATTCTCTCTCATCACATATTTGTACCAATCTCTTAAGGCCTTTGTTTTCATTCTTCAATTTTTCTATTTCAGTCAGAGCTGTGTCAAGTTTGGGTTTTTCTTTAGCTGCAATTTCTTCATGGCTCTTACTACCATTCACACTAGCAGGTACCTCATTTGATTGAACATCTTCTTTTTTACATGACTTTCTCTTTTTCTTAATCCTCTTATCCTTCTTGTTAGTGTAGTCCTTCGTGTCTACTCCATGCATGAAGTGCAATCTATCCCAAATTTATTTTGCAGAGTGTATATCCATGATCAACTCAAAATCCTTATTATGAAGATTTTCATATATCACACACTTTGCCTTGGCATTCTGCTGTTGTTCTTGAAAAGAGGGAGAGTCTGTGTAGTAACCATCAGATACAAGCTTCCATACCTCAGGTTCATAAGCCAATAATCTTGTTTTAACTTTATCTCTCCATTCAGGAAAGTTTGTTGTATTTAACATAGGTACATTTTGATAGTCCATGACTCAACTAGATCTCCTTCAAGCCTTTAAGCTTACACCAAAGGAAGCTGCTCTGATACCAATTGTTGAACCCTTAGTTAAACTGAGAGAGGGGGGGGGGGAGGTGAATCAGTTTAACACATTCATGGACTTTTAAAACTTTTTCATTAACACTTGTTTACACCTTCATTTCATGTTCAACTTAACATGTGAGTAATCTTAGGATGTGAGCAGCAAGCATTAATATAATGTAACAGTAGACTTAATATGAGATGTTAGCATACAGATGATATAAATCAGATCAACACATAAAAATCATGTACGCAGACACTATAAAAGTGGAAATCCATAAAGGGAGACAACCACATCTTATTATTGTTGTGATGCAAAGGAAAGCTCCAACTCCCTCTCACCATCGATTTTCTATAGAAAATTAACCTATAGGAGGCTCCTACCTCAATTTCCGCAAGCTACAAAACTTCGTAAGGAAACTCCAACTACCATCAATTTTCTGCAAGCACCAACCTATAGGAGGTTCTTAACCCCGCCTACCACAACTGACATTTTATCAAGCTACAACTTGATGTGGAAGCACCAAATCACATCTATTTTCTCGCAGCACCAACCTACAGAGACTTCCCACTACCAGCTACAACCGACATCTATCAAGATACAACTTGATATCGAAGCTCCAACTTCCTCACTCTTCTCTTTCAAAAGGAAAACACTTGCCGATTTACCTTGGATATCAGCTCTGTTCTGTACCTTCTCTTCTGCTGTTCAACATTCCTCATATCTGTCCTCGTATCATTTATACATCTTCTCAGATTCACTATCAGCTTCTCCTTATTCTTTGCTCATCTCCTACTTCTACTCTGCCTCATGGCTTCATTTTTGCATTCTCTGACTTTTCACAGCATCTTGTTCTGCTCCTCCTTCTTCTTATCTTCTCCGCCTCAATTCCATACTCTGCATTGTCTACATTCAGTCTCTCTAACCTCTTGCAGCTTTCTTATTTTCTTCAACCCTCTTCAATTCTGCTGCACACTCTCTTCTTCTCTCACTTTGTTTCCGTCAACCTTCTCCCCTTGGATATTATCCTATTTTCTAAAAAAAAAATCTTCCTGGATGTTTGTATTCTACTGGGAATTCGAAATGGACATCCATGTCTCTTTGCCTTCTGCCTTCCCATCTCTTTTATCCGCTCATTCAGAAAATATAACTGTAGGTGCTTTTTTTAATATTACAGTGGGATATTTTCTCTCTTTCAGAGACTTTCCAATGCATCGCAAACAATAAAAAATCGATTAAAACATTTACATTAAAATTACAATGAGAATTCCAACTCAACTCATTTAGTCGTTTGGCTCGATGCATGTTTGTCTTTTCTTTGACTGTGTCTATCTTTTCTGTGACTTTTTTTTTATCTCTTTTCATCTCTGTTTTCTCTTCTGTCCTCTGTTGTGGTGTAACTGTTGCATACGTGTAACTGAGCTTTTTATATCAGTGCATTTTTTAAATATGTGGAACTCCTGACTGTAATTCTGGGCAAATTCCAACTCTTTACACGCGGCAAGTTTCTTGTTGATGTGGAAGTTCTACAAGTGGAACATTCATGCATTGCAATCATTTTATATTACAAATCACCCTCCACCTTAAGCGGAGGCCCATGGGTTCATAGACCACACGGCATCTTTTAATACAATCGCAAAAATGTGTTATATATATATACCGGGCCGGCTTTATATATACATATATATATAGATATATATATATATAGATATATAACGTAATTTCAACTCTCGGCATAGTTATACAACGTTTTAACAAACAAACTTCCATGTCCACTTTGACACTGAAGAATCATGTTTAATACACAACTAATGCCCTTTCGGGCCGACTTGCCATGCTTTCCGATGCAATATGCTACTCCTTCAACGATTTCCGATTGCGATTTATCACTATTCACTGTTCTTTGCCGATGCGATTGGAACTCAAATACTTATTAATCATAGTTTATAAGCCCATCAAGTCCGGGCTTCAATCACAATCGCAAGTTTTTAAATATATGTTCCGACGGTCTGTTTCTTTCCGATGCGATTGACCACTGTTCAATAAGATTTGCCGATGCGATTAGAACTGGAACTCAAGCTATATATGAGTTGTGATTTATATACCCATCGAGTCCGGACTTCCAATCGCAATCGCAACTCTTATATTCTCTGATGCGATCATCACTGTTCACCAGAACTCACGGTATGTATGAGTTGTAGTTTATATACCCATCGGATCCGGACTTCCAATCGCAATCGCAACTCTTATTTTAACCTGTTCCGCTGCCCTTATAATCTCCGATGCGATTGGGAAGGGTCCCACTTTATATTACTACATTTCTTTGGATCTCGTGTTGCATATGGCTATACACACACACACACACACACACACATATATATGTTTTGGTCCTTTGAATATAAAGTGCAATACTTTGCCGCTGGAGTATACGATTCCCGGAATGAAATTTATATTAACTATGCATTACATTGCCGCTTGGGTTATGCTTCCCGGAATTATATTTATGTTATGTGTAATGCCCGGCTGGGTAAAGATTCTCGGAATAATAGTTGTTTCTCTGCAATAATAGTTGTGTCTCTACCATTGCTGCTTCTGTCGCTCTGCCTCTGCCTTTACTGCTATGATAACGGCTTTGCCTATACCTCTACTTCTGATAACGGTTCTGCCTCTATTATATTCGCTTCCTCTGCCTCTACCTTAGCTTCCTTTGTTTGCTTCTTTGCTGCCTCCTTTGTCTGTCTCTGTCTTTTTTGCCTCCATTGCCTTATTTCTGGTTCATATACTTCTCCTTTGCCACAGGGTTTATTCAACTCTGTTTATAAACCCTGATAGACTCACAATCATCCATGGATATTCAACTACACATAGGAGCCATTTATACTCCCAATTATCTTCTTCTCTTAACTCTATCCCTTTCAAAATCCAATGTCCCTCATTTTGTCCTTACGTCATTAGACCGCATCGCATATTCATTACTCTACCTCTATGTTTCTTTCGCCGATTGCGATATGCGATCGCATGCATCGCACCACAAGCCTATCGCATCACATCACATCTTCATTACATTGCCTCTGCTTCTATTCGCTATCTCTGCTTTATCTGCTGCCTCAGTTCCTTATCTTCGTTGCTTCCTTTTCTGCCTTGCTACCTCTCTCCTTCTTTTCTCTTTCTGTTGGTCTCTTTGCTGCCTCGGTTCCTTATCTACCTTGCTTCCTTTATTTCATCTACTGCCTCTACTACCTCTTTGTCTCTTTTTCCTTATGGATAGTTTAGGTGTTGCTCCTATCTTTGCCTTTGCCATCAATGACAACATTTCCAACAATGGTTTGATCACAGAGTATCTCGATACTTTGAAGTTTTATTTTTTTGTTGTATGAAGGAATTATGATTACACCATTGATGAGAAAAATCTCAATTTGTTTCCTTCCACCTTGAAGTGAAGGAAATAACATCACCACCTAGGATAAAATGTAACACGTTTTCAACAAAAAATATAGATATGACTACAGAGAAAGTGATACCATAGATGAAATATTTATAATGATTGAAGGAGAGAATGAGTATCTAGAATACAATGAGGAGAGATTCTAGCTAAGATACAAAAGTTCACATGATTGCACTCTCAACTAAGACTCCTTAAAACTAGTACTATTAGGGTGATTCGGATAATATCTCATGGAAATACTCGACTCGATGGACAATAGAGATATATACAACCTCTCTTATGATGAAATTAAGCAATTATCTTAAAATAATTCAAGATATTACTAAGAATTAAATATGAGGGATGCTATAAGACATCAAAAATAAGATATTACACACAATTACTACGCATATGGATGTAACTTTTCATATCAAAAGAAAAAAATAGGAAGAAGAAAAGGTGTTTTTCATATTTTTCCCCCAATTCACTAAAATACACCCGAGGAATGATCTTCATTTGAATTTCATAGAAGTCTTCTCTATATTCAAGGAAAACCATTCCATTGATAAGTGTTCATATTTTCCATCTTTGCAAGTTGTCTATTGAGGAGCAAAAGAGAGCATAGAGAAATTGTGCTTTTTCAACCATAATAGACCATAAGCTCCAAGATCATTACAGCAAGGTATTAACTTCAATTCTCATTTCTATCCTAATTATAGTGCTCACTACCAACCTTGTTGTCCTCCTAATCCTTCACCTTGGCTTATGCCTTATCCCTCGCTATATCCTCCTTAAAATATTGTTCCTCACTTCCAACTATATTCCAATTGACCTTATCAATGGGTTAATCCATTGCAATAATGGATGCCTTAGGTGGCCCAACCACCTACTCTTATCCCTGCTCCTCAACAACAACAAGTACCTAATAATTTTCTTACGAAACAACCCCAAATTCTTGCTAAAAAAAAATCCCAATCCCAATAATAAGCAGACTCAACCAGTCTACATTGGGAGACTTCTTACCATGTTTATGCTATAAAAATCCAAGAAATCATCCTTAGGTCCAGGAGGGTTCTCTAATATTTCCATTCACCTTCTCCAAATTAATATCCTAAGAAATAAAAGGAGGGTCCTGATGCTCAATTTGTTCTCAAGAAACCCCCTTTCCTTAGAGGTTGAAACCCCAAAAAGAACACACCCAGAAGAAGCTAAAAGTCTAGAATAATTGAAGAATATTTATGTAAAAAATATTATCCTCCAAGCCATCAAATATTCTCATCTATAACAAGCTCATAAAGGAATAATTTCTTAGGCCTAGAAGGAAGGGAAGGGATGTCCCTACTATCATTGTCATCAAGAAACTAGGTAATCTAATGATTGGGAGAGTAAACATTCCCAACTACCTAGATACTTAGAATCCCAATAAATGTGCATATAAATGAAATTTTAGTTCCCAAAACTCCCATTCACCTGGGTGCTACAATAAATTTCATGACCAAGGAAACCATGTTTAAACTTAACCTCCAAGAGTCCTTAAAAAGTACCACTACTGTGTTGTATATTGATGGGAGATACATAGTAGCACCAAAAGTCATAATCAAAGACGTAATGGTCTTTATAAACTCTTGGGAGTATCCCATATTATTCATTTTTCTCCATCCCAAAACTAATTTCAATGGATATCCACTCATCTTAATGAGACCATGGTTAACTACTACTAATGCATATATTAGTTGTAGGGCTAGAAAAATTACAATCAACAATGGGAAGTCCCATAAATAGTTTGTATTATATCCCCCATCTCAACGTATTATTGAGAATGAACTTCCTCAATGTGAAAAAGAATAATAGGAAGAGGATTATATCCTCTTATCATCCTACACTATGTGAAAAATAGAAACCACCCTGTAGCAAGAAGTCTATTGAAGATGATTTAATTAATAATTTTATGTACAACCAATATCTCGCTACTATGGATATTGATGGGTTGAAATAAGGGTCATCCCTATGGAAGTCCAACTATTCCCAATACATTATATGGAAATAATTATTGAATATTTTTTCTAACCAAAATAATTTGGATCATGGTATAAATTGGCCCCTCCAAAATGTTGAAAATTAGCTCCTCACTTTTAGTTGAATAGGAGGATCAACTTCTCAATATATTTGGGAAGCACATTGAATCATTTTCATGGGATTAAAAGGGGATGAAACAAGTGCATTGCTCTATTTAAACTCACCAATTATACATAAATGAATATCAAAAACCTATTATCTAACATCAAATGTGATTGAATCGTTCCTTAAAAAATATTTCGAAGGAAGAATTGTATAAATTACTAGATGCAGGGTTATTTTATCCAATCTCAAATAGTGAATGGGTATCTCCTTTGGCTATTGTTCCAAATAAAAATGGAAAGTGGAGAATCTATGTTGATTACAAGGAGCTTAATAAAGGCACAAGGAAATATAACTTTTCCTTTCCCTTAATTGACCAATTCCTTGATTTTCTTTCTAAGAATTTTTTTTTTCCTTCTTGGATAGGTTCAGTGGGAACAAACATATTGAAATTAATCCTGAATACAATGATAATATAACCTTCCCTTGTCCTTTGGGGAATTTTTCTTACAAGGTCATCCCATATGCATTATGTAATGCCCATGCCACTTTTTAGAGGCCCGTGCTTGGAATTTTATCTAACCTTGTACATGATTTGGTAGAAATGTACTTGAATGACTTCACACCTTATTAAAATGATTTCTAAATGCTATCTGCAAACTGAGAAAATTATTGCAAAGGTGTGGGGAGATGAACCTCCAATTGAGCCATGAAAAATTATTTTCTTAAGGAGTGAGGGAATTATTCTAGGACATCTCCTCTCCTAAAAAGGAATTCAAGTATACCATTGTAAGATATCCATCATGAAACACCTACTTGTTTCTCAAAATCAAAGAGATGTTCAAAGATTTTTAGGCCTTACAAGATACTATAAGGTATTTATAAAAGATTTCAGTAAACTTTCATGTCCTTTGTTTTCTTTGCTGACCAAAGATGTTGAGTTTTGTTGGAAAAATCCATGACAAGAAGCATTTGAGATTATAAAACACCTATCCTTAGGGGCCTTGATTGGACCTCACCCTTTCACATTCACACAAATGCATCAAATAGGGAAATTTGTGTAGCTCTAGATAAAATTGAAGGTAAACACCCTTATGTAATATATTTCATTAGAAAAAATGTGCCCAAGATTTAATTAAACATATTGTAATAGAATAGAGTTCCTCACCGTTGTATATTATTTAAATAAGTTTAAGAATTATATCACTAGTTAGCAAGTCTTCATGCATGTTGACAATGCAAGAATTAAGTATTTAATGAACAAAACAAACATAAATTATTGTATAATTAGGTGATTATTAGTTTTGAAACAATTTGAATTGACCATTGTTGAAAAACCAGGGAAAGAGAATGTAGTTTTAGTTTATTTTCATGACTAACCTTCTCTGCAGATGAAGAAATGGTAGATGATCAACTCCCAAACAATCATATTATTTCCATCTCACTTCTTTCTCCATGGTTTGTTGACATTTAAAACTATCTAGACACTATCCAATTCCCTCCTCACACATATTTAAAAGAAAACAAGAATATTGTCATAAAAAGTGTTCACTATACATGGATTGGGGGAAACCTCTTCTAGTTGGGACTAGATTATATTTTAAGAAGATTTGTGAGACAAGATGAATTATATTATATCCTCTGAGCTTGTCATTATGGATCCCATGGATGCCATTTTTCTACAAGATTAATTACCTAAAAAATCCTACAAGTAGCTAGATACTTTTTTCCAACTCTTCATAAATATGCCTAATGATAGACTAAATAATTTGATGAGTGCCAAAGAACGAGAAAAGTAACTTATAAGGATGAATTACCCCTTCAAATTCAAGTTTCTTTTGATCCATCTGATAAATGGGGCATGGAATTCATTATCCCTATTTATCTTCCATCCAGGTAGATAAAGTACATCATTATATGCATTGATTACCTGAACAAATGTGTTGAAGTGAAAAAGTAAAGGAAAAAATAGAAAATAAGGTGGTTAATTTCTTACGAGAAAATATCTTCTACGTATTTGGTTTTCCAACAAAGTTAGTGAGAGATGAAGGCTCCCATTTCACCTCCAATTCTATTGAAGGAAGAGTGAAGTAACACAACATTCACCATCGAAATTACACTTTATACTAAGCCCAAGAAAATGGGTAGGAGAGGTCACTAATAGGGCACTGGATAAGGTTCTTACCAAAGTGATCACTGAAATTAAGAATTTGAAAATGCAATAAGAAATTCCTAATTTAATTTTCCCTTGAATTAGGATAAAATCGAAATTCCACATCACAAGACAACTTGAATGAGTTAAATGAGAGCTTAGTTAATTTGAGTTAAGGGCTTAACTTCAGTTCTTTCTAGTCATTCCTAAATTTTAGGAGCCTAAGTTGAGTTAATTTTAATTGTGACAATTGAATTCATTTAAATTGAGTTAAGGCCAGTTAAACTAGTTCCAATTGTTGGAGGAACTAGTAGGAGGTCTAGCAGTGGAGTGCAACTTCAGTGTTCAACCAGTTAACTGATCAATCAACCTTAATTAACTCATGCATGAAATTCGAGTCACCTAGTTGAGATTGGATTTTAAGGTCAATTTACTATCATTTGTATTATTAGGCAAGTTGTATATGTGGTTCATGCAGCCAGAGAAGGTCCTATAGGGGCTAATTCCTATTTGAACAACACAAGGAAATATGGACTTGGGAAGGAAGGAATTTGGTTAATTAATGACTAGAGATGTCTTGTGAAGTAGTGAGATAAATTATAATTGTGTATAGGTTTCTCAGGATTGAGAAAGCATTGTATTTCTTTTATATTTTATGACTAATGCAATATATATAGCAAGGGGTTTTGAGCAATTTATTTCCTCTAGATAAATCCTTAATATGTGTGTTAAATAATGTTGCATGATTTTGATATATGTTCTCAATCATGAATTGCTTTCTGCAGATGAGTAGAGTAGATTTGAGTCTTATGTTTTAAAATAGTACAGGAGAAATATTGAATCTAAAATTAATTTCTACATGGTATCAGAGTTAGAATCACAGTAGAGAAGAGAATTCAAAGTTGTCTTTGTAGGAGGAATGATTTTTCACAATCTATTCTTTAGAGCTAGCGAGATAGCAGTTTATGGTCTAAGGGTCGAGTATTCCCAAGAGGGTAGTTCAAATTATATAGCTTGGAAGGATCACATGGAGGCATTCATGGAAGATAATGGGCTGAAGGAATTCATTGATAATGATATTCTGAGATCAACAACAACTGATTCTCATAATATATCAGATTGGAAGAAGAGTGTAGAAAAGGTGAGGAGGGTCATATTGGAGGGAGTACAAGACCATATTGTCTCTAATATCCATGGGAAAGAAACTTCATATACAATATGGAAAGAATTGACAGATTTTTTCTAGGACAATAGTGACCACAAGAAGCTTGCACTTAAAGACAAGCTTTGAAATATCAAGATGAAAAAGGGCGACACAATACCAAAATACCTGAGTAGGTTCACATAATGTCATGATGAACTTGGGAGTGTTGGTATTACTATTGTAGAAGATGATCTGGTAATCCTAACACTTCTAGGACTTCCCAAGAGCTAGCACAACTATCAATATTCAGTAAATGGGATGGAGAAGCTACCAAACTGGGAAATATTATGGTCAGATTTTCTATAGGATGAGTTCAAGTGAAGCACCACAGATGGGACCTCATCCAAGGGTGAGGCATAAGAAAATTGTGCCTTGGTTGAGAAGGAAAATAAAGGGAAAGGGAATAAATTCAAATCCAAAGGAGATTCCAGTCAAGGGGGGAAGAAGAGATACTTTTCTAAAATCAAGTGCTTCCACTGTCATGAACTGGGACACTATGCCACAAAATGTCCACATAACAAGGTTGGCAAGAATACCTTAGGAAGAGTGGCAGGTGAAGCTTTAGTTTCAAAATTTGAGTTGGATTTCACCCTCATTGCATGAATGGAAAGCATAATGATGCATAGTGTATGGTATTTGGATAGTGGTGCCTCATTCCATATGACAAAAAACTAATAATTTTTCAGTGACTTGGAGGAGAGGGACCTCTAGATGCACATCAAGATGGGAGATGATGGGATGTATATCACAACCAGTATCGGTACAATTACTTTTAAGAGGGATTTTGGCTCCACTCTTAGAGTCAAGGATGTGATGTTTATTCCGTATCCAAAGAAGAATTTTGTTTTCATTACGGTGTTGGAAGACCGTGGCTATGATGTGATATTCAGCAAAGGGAAGGTGTTCTAGAGGCACATATCTAGGGGAAAATTGAATTATATTTGGGTTTGGGTGAGTAACCTCTAGAAATTGAATGTGGAAGACTGTGGCACTTTGAGCACAAAGATAGAGAAGGTGCAGAGTCGAGATGTCAGTGAATTAAGGCATAGAATACTTGGTCATTTGCACCATGGAGCTTTGAATATCATGCAACATATCACCATAGGACTCCCCAATGGAGCACTAGAGAAAAAAAATACATAAAAATGGTGTACCTTGGGGAAGTACATAAAATCCAGCTTCAATGATCAGGATAGCAGGCCACATGCAATCCTTGAAATAATACACTCTCATGTATGTGGACCTTTCTCGAAAGCCTCCATGTCCAAGCACATGTATTATGTTTTATTTTTCGATTATTTCCCACGTAAGTGCTATATTTTTTGCACAAGAAAGACCAAACATTCTCCAAATTTGTTGAATTTAATGCACTTTTTGAGAAAGAAACTGGCAAGAAAGTGAAGGATCTTATGAGCAATAACGATGGTGAATATGTGTCAAATGAGTTTAAGAACTTATGTGCTAAGGAAGAACTTTTATGGGAATTGATAGCACCCCATAACCCAGAACAAAATGGGGTGGCTGAGAGGAAGAACAAGAGTATTTTGGGAGCTTAATGAGCGATGTTGCATGACCAGGGCCTACCTATACACTTATGGCTGAAGCATGAAGCCAATCGGTATATTGCATAACAAGAGTCCTCATCATATTCTTAGGATGAGTACACCATAAGAATATTTTTCAGGGAAGAAACCATATGTGTCACACTTCAGAATCTTTGGTTCATCAATTTAGTATCATGTTTCCAAGGAATCAAGGAAAAATCTAGATTCAATAGTTGAGTTGGGAATATTTTGGGGGTACACTAATACACCTCACAACTATCGGGTGTACCTGCCATCTCTGAGGATGAGAATTATTTTTAGATATGTGAAGTTCAGTGAAGATAAGAAAATGAGGTTTTCCCATGAGAAGGAGCTTTTTTTTCATGTAGATGAGGAGCTTTTGGCTCCAAAGGAAGAACTTCAAGATATCGTGGAGTAACCTAAAACAAAGGAGATAAGAGTGGAGACACACACTCATGCAAAGACATCTGGAGAAGAAAGGAAGTGCACCAAGGAAGCTAATAGATTATTCCATGATACTAGAGAGAATTTGGAAGCACCCACATTATAGCGCAAGTAGAGGAGGTCACTCAATTGGTAAACTCAGTACATGGCTCTAATGAGTGAGCTAGTTGACGCATAACCATCCTTATTCGAGGAAGAAGTGCAATAGACAGTACGGGTTGATGCCATGGTAGAGAAACATGAGTCCATAGTTAGAAATTTTTTTTGGGAAGTGGTTCCAAGACTAGAGAACAAGTCAGTTGTGGGTTTGAGGTGGATCTACAAGATGAAGCAAGAAACAAATGGAAGCATCGAGAAACACAAGGCTAGCTGTGTGGCCAAAAGGTTTTCTCATGTGGAGGGAATTGGATATGAGGATATCTTTGCAGGCCAGTAGCAAGGTACTCTTGTATCAAATCAGTTATAGCACTTGCAATGCAAATGGGACGGAATATCCATTAGATGGATGTGAGGATAACATTCTTGAATGGAGTGATTGACGAGGAGGTGTGCATTGAACAACCAGAAGGATTTGAGACCTTAAACAAAGAGTCACATGTCTGCAAACTCAAGAAAGCATTCTATGGATTAGAGCAAGCACCCTGTGCTTGGTACACCAGGATCGAAAACTATTGCACCATTTTAAATAACCTTTATACTCGACAATGATCTCCTATTTCTGTCAAAAGCTTTCCACCATTTTGTTAAATATGTATTCGTGTGAAAATTGATTTTTCATGGGATTGTGGTCTAATGCTTGGTGTATTAAATCCACTTAGTACACAAAGTCTGTTAATCAAATCATCTTTAACCTTTTATAATTCAAAATTTTTTCAACCATTCCATCCGTAATTAAATCATCTCTAACCTATGTGAAAAATTTTCGACCAATTTGTCCATACTTAATTAGGCTTGACTTAGGTTTCATGTTGGGTGGGCTTTGGCCCATAGAACATGGTCATATGTAACTTCAATATAATAGTTTCATTGATTATGTTTGATTTCATCCTATGATGTTGACATCTTCTTTCTTCTTCCTTTTTTAATGTATATATGATTGACGGGACAAATGTTTAAATGGGGTTGTTTTTAGATACTATGTATTATAAATTGATATTATAAATTGAATCATATGGTTATTGCAATGTGCATAGATCTGGTGAAGCATATTACAAATGGATAGATGAGGCCTTCGCATACACTTTATAATATCAATATTCATTATGTCATAAATGATCATAAAATATATAGTATATATATTCTATGTGAAGGATTAGTCTAATGGATATATATATATATATATATATATATATATATATATATATATATATATATATGCGAAGGCCTCATCTATTCATCTATCCATTTGTAATATGCTTCACCAGAACGATGCACATTGCAATAACCATATGATTCAATTTATAATATCAATATTCATTATGTCATAAATGATCATAAAATACATAGTATCTAAATGTTTTTAGATACTATGTATTTTATGATCATTTATAACATAATGAATATTTACATATTATAAATTGAATCATATGGTTATTGCAATGTGCATAGATTTGGTGAAGCATATTACAAATGGATAGATGAATAGATGAGGCCTTCGCATACACTTTATATATATATATATATTATGTAATACTTTGACCATTTATATCCATTAGAGTAGTTTACGCACAAGTTATAAACAATTCGTTATAATGATGATAGTAAAGATATGAGTTTATATAAATGATTGCATTTGTAAATATGTTTGTGTGGATTGCTAGTGATGACCACTAAGCCAAGGTTTGACTAGTGAATGACTAGGTATATAATTGTGATAAACATGATTTCCATGTATTGGAGCTTCAATACTACACTCAAGATATGTAAGTATTTTTTTTTATAATTAAGGTTATGTTGTGTAACCAGCTCCAAAAATAGAAGAAAAAAGATATCAACGCCTTAGAAATAAGCCACTTCGAGGGGGAAACCTTCAATACATTACATAAATGAACAATTCTTGGATGATACAAATGAACAAAACCTCCTTCTATATATAGGAGTCCATGGGGCCACAATATAATCCTAGTGGGGCCACAATGTAATCCTAGCCGACCTAACAATAATAATGTAAGGGCACAATAATAACAATATGGGGGTTACAGGGGTACAATAATAACAATAAGGGGGGCTACACTAACATAATAAGGGGCTACACTATTAACATAGGGACTTAACATGCCCCTCTCCTTCAAACAAGTGTTGTCCTCAACGCTTGATTATTTCTTGATGCTTCTGTATAAAATTCTCATCCTCCCATGTGAAATATTTTACAGGAAAGTTCTTCCACTTGCTAAGATACTCTAAAATTGATCGTACTTGTCGATTTCTTGTTTCTATGACTACTTCATAACTTCTTTCGATGTGATGTTGATCTTCCTGTTGTTTCATTAGATTCTGCACCAAAGTTGGGTTATCCTTTGAGAGTTGGAGAACTTGTTGTTGATGCTCGATGTGATCTTCCACTAATTTATCATCCATATTTGCTATTATTTGATCCTTCAAACCATCCAAATTACCCTCAATTTCTTCTTTTAAACCATCTATTTCATCTTCAATTGCTCTTCTTAAGATCGAAACTTGTTGGACTTGGTACCATAATTTTGATATCTCATACTGCAACTCTTCCTCTTCATGTGTCATAGTATAGATTTTTGAGGGATTAATGGGTATGGAATTATTTTTAGGAGGAATTTCAGAACGAAATACTGAAATATATGCTCAATAGGCCCTTGGAATCACTTCAAACTGATTTTTCAAACAAGATTTATGCAATTCGAGAAAAACAATACACACCTTTTACTTGCTTTTGAGGAGCTCGATATTGGAATTGGATTATCTCTGTAATTGTGACTCTTCAATATCTAAAATTCAGCAATGAAATATCCCTCTGAATTATCTTTTGAATGCCACAGGTCTCACCTGATTTGGATTCTCCAAGACAAAGTTGTGTCCAATCTCCCACAATGAACTAATTTTGGACTGGTTTAGTAGAGCAAACTTATAGGACTTGCCACGTGTCACTGTTTCGTCCTTTCTCTCTGAAATTGATAGCCAAGAAACTACAGTCCGTGTAATTGTGACCACTTTTTACGACACTCAAATCCACTGCTCAGAGAGAGAGTTATTGAACTTTTCCCACGATCACTTCTTTGAGATGAAATTCAGGAGCCTGAAAAAACACTACCTTCCACAGATCATATCTCCAAAAATATTGCAAACCAAGCTCTGAAATTGTTTGACGACTTTCCTCAGGATTTCAGCTTCGTACCATATGAATTTCAGATTCTGAACCTTCGTAGAAAATAATTTATAGAGAAAATTCCACGATGACCTGTTTAGGCGCTTGAAAAAATACCTAACTTCCACAGATGATATCTCCGAAAATATTGCGAACCAAGCTCTGAAATTTTTAGAAAATCTTCCTCAGGATTTCAGCTTCGCACCTTAGAAATTTCAGCTTCTGAAACTTCGTAGAAAAAAATTTATAGCGAAAATGCCACGATGACCTATTTGGAGCAGCTAAATCCCCCTTATTAAAGCTCGATATCAAATTTTGTGGCAATCACCCAAAAATAGAAGAAAAGAGATGTGTAAACGCCTTAGAAATGAGCCACTTCGAGGGGGAAACCTCCAATACATTACATAAATGAACAATTCTGGGATGATACAATTCACAAAACCTCCTTTCTATATATAGGAGTCCATGGGGCCATAATGTAATCCTAGTGGGCCACAATGTAATCCTAGCCGACCTAACAATAATAATTTAAGGGCACAATAATAACAAAATGGGGGTTACAAGGGTACAATAATAACAATAAGGGGCTATACTAGTGATATAGGGACCTAACAGGTTAAGGGACAAAATCACTTCAGAAAGCATAATAAGGGCTATGAGTCCACTAGGGGGTCCAAGGGGCAGATAATCTTATGTTTCCAAGAAGCTCTTGTCATTTCATCATATCCCTAATTTAAATCTCGTCCACCATATTTAATTTGAAATCTAATCATTTAATAAATGTTATCGTTGGTGAGGAATTCCAACTAACATAGTTATGGAAGCATAAGTTGGGTAAAATCATCACGGGAAAGTGTACAAGATGTAAATCTTCATGGAAACTCATCCCTCCACTTAAATAGGGATTTTCTTCGACTCCATTCTCATGGAAACTTTTTCCATTCTCACTGTTCAACATAAACACTCTCCTTCTCATGTTTGGGCACCACTCATGTTTTGAACATTGCAACCTTGGGTTTTGGACTGATATACAAACTTGAAAATGACCAAAATCAACTACGGGAGAGTGACTTGAAGACCTACAAAGAGGGATGGATGGTTGTAGAGGAGCATAAAATTTTTCAATTTAGGAAAGCTACCTTTCTCATGTTCATTACTTCTCATTGGGTTCCTTAAAGCCAAGGTATTATTTATCCATGTTATTCCTAGATGGAAAAAAATATGATGGTTATATATTTCCTATGTTAAAGAGCTCTTGAAGGGAAAAATATTCCTAAGGCGTCGTTTAATCAACAATAAATATATTTTCCTTGTCTTGTGTGGGTAGGATATGAGAAATCCATCATTATTTTATGGTTGGATGGGTTCTTTAGAATGGTTATCTATGAAGATATTGGTTGATTCTAAGAGGAAATGAGTTGTGTTGAGTGATATATGAGTTTGTATCTACTTTCCTTCACCTTGGAAGCCGCGAACCCTATCTTGGGGATGCAATACACTAGATATTTATAGTTGGGTGGAAATCTGGTTGCACATGACCAATTTCTTAAACCATCTTGATTAAAATATAAGTGCTCCATATTTAACCTCAATTCTCTATTTATGGTATAGTTTGGATCATTATATTTGTTGTCATCCATTTAAAGTGGAAAAAGTGGAGGAATAATCTCACAAGACCATTTTTACTAGTGAAGTCCAGTTTGGAAATTGGGCCTCTGAAACCTTCCAAGATAACTTTGATGCTTCACACAACATTTTTTGGTGGTAAAATTTCCTGCCTTAGCATTTTTCCTTAATCATATTTTATGCATCGATAATTTTCCAATGGCATAAGAATAATCTCAATCAGAGTCCATATGTAAATTTTATGCCACTTAGAAGTTAACCTTCATGTTTTCACCACCATAATTCGAGAAGATTCCATGACATCCCCCATTATTCATGGAAAATGGGCTAGCTATTGGGTGTGGAGCCTGATTATCTTGTTTATTTTGTATGACAGCACTGGACCCTTGTACCTTAATGGGCTGGAAGCACCTCCCGTAATTAAATGTTGCTAGGGGGGGTCCAGGAGGGGGGGGGGCTACGACTTTATGTAGGCCCCCTCTAGTGGGGAGTTTCGGGGGCAAAGCCCTCGAAGCTAAAAACAGATGTAAAATTTCCTTGTAAAAGTATAGTAATTTCTAGTCAACCTGGGCTGTTCATTAGGCAGATGATCTGACGGTATAAGTTATGTTTAGTTTAGGGTTTTTTCCCCTAGAAGGCAACCCCTCACTTTGTATGAGCGTATTGTACTATGGTTGTGCATCATATGTGTATTATTAGAGCAAGAAACAGATAGGGAGACTGTGAGAGAGAACAAAGGATATTACAATGGATCTACTGTAGGTTGTGTCTCTTCATTTTGCTGGATAATAGAAAGGAAGGACTGACTGTTTGAGGTGGACATAGCCCAAATTGGGTGAACCATGTATATCTGTGTCTCTCTGGTTTTATGTGTTTTGTGTGCTTGTGCTTTCCTCATATTTTATGTGTTGCATTGCTCTGTAATATATAATTTTCTAACAACTGGTATTAGAGATGAAGGTCTATTTAGCTAATAAACTCGCAAAAAAGAGGGTTCCCAGTTCGAGTGGGAGAAATGGCAGAATATAGTAAGTTTAGGGTCGAGAAATTTAACAGCCAAAACTTCCCGCTGTGGAAGATGCAGGTGGAAGATTATCTATATCAGAAATATCTCTACCTAACATTGAGCGGAAAAACAAAGAAGTCGACGACATGAAAGACGCAGAATGGGAGATTCTCGATAGAAAGGCACTCAGAATAGTACGGTTGTGCCTAGCGGCATCCGTAGCCTTCAATATTTCAAAGGAAACAACAACAGAGGGTTTGATTAAGGCATTGGCGACACTATAGAAAAACCCTCGGCATAAAACAAGGTATTTCTTATGAAAATTTTATTTAATATGAAGATGTTGGAAGGTGGATCTATTGCAGACCATTTAAATGATTTTAATACAGTTACCGGTCAATTAAGTTCTGTAGGGGTAAAATTTGATGATGAAGTTAGAGATTTGTTATTTTTGTGCTAATTTCCAAAAATCTGGAATGGTTTAGTTATGGCCATTAGTAACTCTGTCTCTGGATCTAGTACTTTAAATTTTGATGATGTTGTTGGTGTTATCCTTAGCAAGGAAATGTGACGGAAAAGCTCTGGTGAGACATTGGGTAATGCTTTGAGTGTAGAGTCTAGGGGAAGAAGAATGGAAAGAGGAAAGAGCCTAGGATATCGCAGTAGATCAAGGAAAGAAAGATCCAAGTCTAGATCGGGGATAGTGTGCTGGAAATGCGAAAAGAAAGGACACCTAAATAAAGAATATAGATCTCGGAAGGGAAAAGAAGGAGACACACAGCAAGAAAAAAATCATGAAGAAAATGTGACAGGTGATGTGTTACAATATGCTTTGATTCTTTCTTTCGAAAATGTTATTGATTCTTGGGTAGTAGATTCAGGGGATTCATTCCATTCCACACCTGATAAGAAATATTTTCATGACTATGTTCAAGGAGATTTTGGAAAATTCCATTTGGGTGATGATAAACCCTGTAAATTGTTGGAATGGGTAAGGTTCTTGTAAAATAGCAGAATGGAAACCAATGGATATTAAAGGAGGCAAGGCATGTTCCATATCTGAAGAAAAATATGATTTCAACAGGGCAATTAGGTGGTGAAGGTTGTGTGACAACTTTCATAGATAAAATGTGGAAGGTCACCAAAGGAGCCCTGTTAATATCAAAAGGCGGAAAGGTTGGTACATTGTATTTATGCAATGGTATTTCTAACTCTATTAATTCTTTAACTTCCAAAGGAGAAGATGAAACATTATGGCATCATAGGCTCAAACACATGAGTGAGAAGGGGATGAAGATTCTTCACTCAAGAAATTTGTTTCTGGGTTTAAAGAATATTGATTTGGATTTCTGTGAGAATTGCATTTATGGAAAATAGAAGAGAGTCAGATTTCTTAGAGTTTGGAAAGAAAACAAGAGAAAAAAATTAGAGCTTGTGCATACAGACATATGGGGACCTTCTTAGGTATCATCTCTCAATGGCTGTTGTTATTATGTTACTTTTATTGATGATGCAACTAGAAAAACTTGGATTTGTTGTATTCAGAATAAATCTGATGTATTTGATATTGTCAAGAAATGGAAAGATTTGGTTGAGATTGAGACAGGAAAGAAGTTGAAGTATCTCATATCAGACAATGGAGGTGAATATTGCAGCAAAGAGTTTGATAGGTACTATTCGGAGCATGGAATTCGTAGAGAGAAGATAGTTCTAAGAACACCACAAGAAAATGGTGTGTTAGAAAGGATGAACAGAACAATCATGGAGCGTGCAAGGTGCATGAGATTGCATGTAGGATTGCCTTTACAATTTTGGGAAAATGCTATAGATACTGTTGTTTATCTAATAAACAGAGGGCCTTCAAGTTCATTGGATGGTGGTATTCCAGAGGAAGCATGGACAGGTAAAAAGGTAAACTACTATTTTTCAAAGCCTTTTGGTTGTGAGGCTTTTGTCCATATTAATAAAGAAAATAGAACAAAGTTTGAGAAAAAATCAAAGAAATGTACCTTTATTAGATATGGTGTTAATGATTTTGGTTATCACTTATATGATTATGAAAATCAAAAAATCATTAGAGCAGAGATGTAATATTCAATGAAAAGGTATTGTATAAGAATCAGTTGCAGGAAAAGAAACAAGAAAAAGAAAACAAAGAATACACAGTTCTTGATGAGATCACTGAAAAAGTAAAGGTGCCTGAAAATAATAATAATCATCAACTACAACAACAAAAACCACCACAACAACAACATGCACTTCAAACACTTGAAAGTGGTGTTAGAAGATCTACCAGGATAAATAGACCCCCTGAATGATACTCTCCTTCATTATATTATTTATTGTTGACTGATTCTAGTGAACCTGAATGTTATGAAGAAGCAATGCAGGTTGAAAGAGGGAAGAAGTGGGAGATAGCCATGGAAGAAGAGATGAAATCCTCAATGCATAACCAGACTTAGGACTTAGTCAAGTTGCCTGCAAGTAAAACTACATTGCAGAATAAATGGGTTTACAGGCTGAAGGAAGAATATGGAGGAAAAAAGAGGTACAAAGCTAGACTTGTGGTGAAGGGGTTTGCACAGAAGAAAGGTATTGATTTTGATGAAATTTTTTCTTTTGTTGTTAAGATGACTTCAATCAAAACTATTTTAAGTCTTGTAGCAGGAGAATATTTACATCTTGAACAGTTATATGTAAAGATAACATTTGTCCATGGAGATTTGGAGGAAGAGATCTATATGTAGAAACCAAAAGGATATGAGGTCAAAGGGAAAGAAAAATTTGTGTGCAGATTAAAGAAGAGCTTGCATGGCTTAAAATAGGCTCAGAGGCAGTGGTATCTAAAATTTGACAAGTTTATGTCTGAACAAGGTTATACTAGATGTCACTCTGATCATTGTGTTTATTTGAAAAAGAAAAATGATGGAAGCTATATTATATTGCTATTGTATGTAGATGACATGCTTGTTGCAGGGTCTAACATGAAGGAAATAAATGTTCTCAAAATAAAATTGGCAAATTCATTTGCAATGAAGGATTTGGGAGCTGCAAAACAAACCCTTGGTATGAGAATAAGTAGAGACAGGAAAAATCACAAATTAACACTATCTCAGAATGAGTACATACAAAAGGTGTTGAAAAGATTTAATATGCAGAATACAAAACCAGTTAGTACACCTTTTTCTAGCCATTTCAAACTTAGTAAGGAGATGTGCCCTAAGACCCAAGAAGAAATGGATTATATGTCTAAATTTCCATATGCATCAGCAGTTGGAAGCTTAATTTATGCAATGGTCTGCACAAGGCTTGATATTGCACATGCAATGGGAGTTGTAAGTAGGTACATGAAAAATCCAGGAAAAGAAGATTGGATGGCAGTGAAATGGATTCTCAGATATTTGAGAGGTACCACAAATCAACCATTATGATTTTGTGGTTCAAACATTGCTCTACAGGGATATGTTGATGCAAATATGGCAGGTGACGGAGATAATAAGAGGAGCACTATAGGGTATGTATTTACTGTAGGTGGAACAACTGGTAGTTGGGTTTCAAAATTCCAAAGTGTTGTTGCACTTTCAAAAATAGAAGCAGAGTATGTTGCTGCTACAGAGGCTAGTAAAGAAATGATTTGGTTATAGAGGTTTATGGATGAATTGGGTAATAAGCATGATATGGGCACATTAAATAGTGATAGACAAAGTGCCATTCATCTTGCAAAGAACTCAGCATTTCATTCCAAGACTAAACACATATAGCTCAAGTACCATTTTATACAGTCAGTATTGGAAGATGGACAGCGGAAGCTGGAAAAGATACACACTAGCCAGAATCCTACAGATATGCTAACAAAAGTTGTAACCAGGGAGAAACTAAGAATATGCTCAGTTTAAATTGTTCTTCAAGAATGATGATGAAGATGAGAAATAGCCAGGTCCAAAGAGGAGTCATTTTCCAACAAATGAATTAGCAGTGGCGTTGCTAGAAATCAGTCTCCAAGTGGGAGATTGTTGGGTGTGGAGCCTAATTATCTTGTTTATTTTGTGTCACAGCGTTGTACCCTTGTACCTTAATGGGGCGGCAACGCCACCTGTAATTAAATGCTACTTGGGGGGTCCAAGGGGGGTGGGGGGTAGCTGCGACTTTATGGAGCCCCCCTTGGCGGCGGGTTTCAGGGGCAGTCTCCCTAAAGCTAAATAGAGATGTAAAATTGCCTTGTAAAAGTATAGTAATTTCTAGTCAATCTGGGCCGTTCATTAGGCGGATGATCTGACAGTAGAAGTTATATTTAGTTTAGGTTTTTTTTTCCCTAGAAGGAAACCCCTCACTTTCTATGAGGTTATTGTATTGCGGCTATGTATCGTATGTGTATTCTCATAGTGAGAAACAGATAGCGATACTGTGAGAGAGAACAAAGGATATTACAATGGATCTATTGTAGGTTGTGTCTCTTCATTTTGCTGGATAATAGAAAGGAAGGATTGGTTGTTCGGGGTGGACATAGCCCAAACTGGGTGAACCATATATATCTATGTCCTTGGTTTTATGTGTTTTATGTGCTTGTGTTTTCTGCATATTTAATGTGTTGCATTGCTCTGTAATACATAATTTCCTAACACTAGCCACATGATTATGATGAAGAATACTCTAGAATAAACCATATTGTAACTCTGGATAAGACTTGAGGTAGTCAAATCTAACCATTAATATGCTTTGTAGTTGTGATGATGAAAATATCTCCATAGTAGAAATCTTTATCATCAACATTTCGAGTGTAAACCAGAACCCATCATCAGGAATCAGGAAAAAGGTCAAGAAGAAGTGGATGAGAAATAGACAATATAAATTGATCAAGTGAGTTACGAAAAATGGACAACAATATGAGATCAAATAATAAATATTAAATGTATAATTAATATATTTAGTGATTATTATCAATTATTTACGTTAATGTTTTTAGATTTAATCATTATTTTTAATAGTTATATAATAATTTATAATATTAATTTTTAATTAGTTAAAGTTAATGATAATTAATGATACTAATTAAGGATTAGAAGAGCTTGAGGTTATGGAAGGAGGATTGTTTATAGTCGATTGGAGATTATATCTTTGCGTCAACAGGGGGATGCAACTCCTTCTGACCTCTATCCCTCCGTCTTTGTTGAGATTGTTGGGATTATTCACGATTTCCAGAGCTTGACACATCTTTCTTTTATAATAATGGTTCTCCTTAGAGATTATTTCCACATCTTCCAAGCATACATGGTGACAAGATCATCACCATAGAACTTTGCAAACATTAGTAGGCTATTGAGTTGTGTTAAAAATGTGCCACTAGGAGGAAAAGGGGTTCCATTATTTTTTAGCTTATTTGTTCCATGAATGAGCAAAAATATACAATAGGGATAGGAGATAAGGCACATAGAGATTATTTGTCATTGTGATACTCTACGGGCCATGGGACATACTTCTCTATACTTGTAACCATTTTCTATTGAGAGAAAGAGAGTAGAGGAACCTCACCTTCTAACTGGGTTTTCTCTTGAAAGGATTTCATAGGTCATATCTTGTGTCAAACCATGGTTTATGAGTTTTTATTTAATTTTTATCTACCATTTACATAATTTTCATTTTCATGAATATGCAATTAAAAATAATCTATAAATCTAGAAATATAAAGAGAAATAAAACCTTAATAGTGTAGATTTTATATTTTGAAATATAGTTTTAACGAATATGTTGTGACAAACTATCCATTCGAATATCCACGATAGTTTATTTTTTATATTGGTATCAAAGTCGTGATTCTTTGGGTATATTGTGGATATTTGTAGGCAATCTAGATCGGCTAAGCCAAAAGTCATAAAACCCTGGTCACGGATGATGAATTTGTGAATAACCCTTATGATCCTACAAAGGAGAGTTTTTTGTGGTTGGAAGCACAAGTCACAGATATAAACCATAATATAAATCTCCTCATGTTGTCCCTGAGCAATAAGTTTGGGATATTTGGAGAAGATGGGGGTTCTAATGTAGAGAACAGATTAGAGAGGAGATCAGGAGATTAGGAAGAAACATAGGAACAACTAAACAAAGGAATTGGAAAATATCAACCCAGTTCAGTTGTTGTGAATCATTCACATTCCTTGTTCAAAATGGAAGCGAAGGTCAATATCAAGATGTACCAAGGTGCAATCGACGCTCTTTAGCTAAATCATTAGTTGTGGTAATTAGAAGTGTATTTCAATGTCCATCATATTAAGGAATAACATAAGATTTCATTTGTGAAGATGAAATTAGAGGGTCATGCCCTAATTTGGTGGAAAATCCACACAAAGACTATGAGGTTGGATCGATATCCTCCATTGACTCAGTGGGAGGGCTTTTAAACCCTCATAAAATCATAATTTTACCCTATTGGGTATGTAGAGGGAAATGAGATCTGGTGGCACTACTTTAGGCAAAAGTTGGGGTAGTGCATACAGGAGTACACCATGGAGTTCAAAATGATGGCCATAATGTTTGGTATCTCCCCAAAGAACCTAGATGTACTCCTAAAGTATTTGGAGGGTATACATAACCATATGTAGAAGAAAATTATGTTATTTAAACCCATATCGATGGATTATGCTTGTGTATATGCATAGTACCTAAAGAACATAGGCCCGAAGAAAGGGAAATAAATTGGATCTAAGTGAAAGGAGCAATAGGATGCTTCTAAGGAAGGGAAAATAAGTGGAAAGAGGGGAAAAAAAAAAACCACAACACACTAGGGAAAATATGCCAGCAACCACTACAACTATCACAACTTTGATGACCCTAAAGAGGAGAAGTATTGGAAGTTGCATCTAAAGATTAACCCAAAGAAAAAAATGAAAGACAATAAGAAGAATCTCATGGCCACTTATTTGAGAAACGAGGTTAAAAGAAACTCATATGTGGATGATAATATTACTTTCATGCTAGTGCAAAATGACGTGAATCTATGTACCCTTCAACAATATGACGAGAAATAAATGACCAACTCTTCCACATAAAGGTGCACATCAAGATGACAAAGATTGATGCTCTGTTTAACTCAATATCATAGAGAAATCTCATTGCAAAAAATTTGGTCAACAAATTGGGATTAGAAGGTCTTGATCATCCAATCCTATATCCATCAAGATGGGTAAATAAAAATGTAGATTTGAAGGTAACAAAAAATACAAAATTAGATTTACCATCAATGCTGATTTTATTGATGAAATAGAACTACATGTAGTTCCACTTGATATATGTGGAGTCATGTTTGGAATTCCCTATATGTACATATGAGATGTAATATTCATTTTTATATCCATCCAATAATAGCTAATCAAGGATGGACAATTTTTCACCATAAATTCACACAAAGGAAAGTAAAACATTTCGTTGGTAAGTGCCAACCAAGAAAGGAAATTGATTAGTTCCAACAAGAAGTATGTTTTATTGTTTTTAAGAGAAAATAAAATTGAAGAACAATCTGTAAGAGGCAAAGAATCCTAAGGTTTTATGAATAAACATAAACAACAATTGGAAGAGTTTCTACGAGCATATAGGGATGTGTTCTAGGACCCCAAATGGTTACTACCAGAGAGGTAAGTGGAGCGCACGATCTAGCTATTGCCAGAGTCCACATTTCCAAACATTGGGTTGTACATGTAGTCTATTATAGAAGCAAGTGAGGTGAAGAAAAAATTGAAACCACTGCTATAACATGATTTCATTCAACCAATTACATCACCATGTGGGTCACCCATCATAATTGTGATAAAGAAGGATGGGACTTGGCAAATGTATACTGATTATAGGGTGTTGAAAAAAGTCAAACTCAAGAACAGGTGCCCCTTTCCCAAGATATAATATCTATTGGATCAATTGCAACAAGAAACATACTTCACCATGTTGGAATTAAAGTTTGGATATCACCATGTTCAATTCAAAGAAGAAGATATGTGGAAAACCACCTTCAAAACTAACAAAGGTTTGTATGAGTGATTAGTAATTCTGTTTGGCCTATGCAATGCATTAACTATATTTGTGAGGTTAAATAATGATATATTGCACCCTTTTATAGATTCATTTGTTATTATATATTTGGATTATATACTGGTAAACAATGCTACATGGGAGGAGCACATCGAAAATTTCATGTAAGTTTTGGAGACATTAAAGAAGCACCAATTGCTAGAAAATCTTGAAAATTGTGAGTTTTCATAGTATTATTTTGTGTATTTAGGGTATGTGATAGGTGGAGGAGAGTTGAAGATAGATCCTAACAAGATGGAGGCCATCATGAAATATTGGTTCCTACTATTGTTTTTGAGTTTAGTATTTTTTTTGGGATAACACAATACCTAAGGAAATTCATAACCTAATTGTCACTGGTAGCAATGCCACTCCATGATATACGAAAAGTGGAAAGAGCTTCTAGTGCATAAATTATCTATAGAGGGTCTTTGAGGATATAAATAATATCAATCAAGCACTAGTTCTTATATTACCAAACTTCCAACGACCCTTCGAAGTGGAGACATATGCTAGTGGGTATGTTATGGAATCAATCTTGATGTAGGGAGGAAAGCTTGCATGCTACCATTTTGAAGTATTTCATGGGGTTGTTTCTAACTAACCTACCTATGATAAATAGCTCTATGTAATGGTGCACGATGTGAAGAAGTAGAAGCACTATCTAATGAGAAAGGAAACATTAGTCAACACATATCACTAGCCACTACATTACCTGTAGGCCCAGAGCAAGTTACAAGAGAACATACATTACAAATGGATGGGGTTTCTCCAATAGCTTCATTTTGTGATCAAGTAAAATAAGGGAAACACAAAAAATTTGGCAGACATGCCTTCAATGCCACCCACACCAAAGATCACAACTTCAAGAACTCTTGTTCATATGGAGCCATTCACCCTTGATGCATACAAATAAGAATATACAGAGGATGAGAACTTCAAGGAGGTGTTTCAGTAGTTGTAGAGCCAAATTCATGTGCATGATAGAGATAACACCATTGATTACCATATTCAATATGGGTTACTATACATGATAGATACGTTATGTGTTCCTAAAGGGATACTTTTTAGTTGATCAGAGAAGCTCACACCTCCAAGGTTGTAGGGAACTTTGGTGTAGGGAAGATAGTAAAATTCTTGCAAACGTATGTGTATTGGCCCAAGAAGCAAGAATATGAAGGTAAATTCATAAGCGGATGCATGCTTTGTTGTACCAACAAGCCTAGTAATAGGAAACAAGGTTTATATCATCCCTTACCTATACCCACTCGTCCCTGCAAAAGAATTTCCATGGATTCTGTTGGAGGTTTACCAAAAACCAGGAAGGGACATGACTACCTCTTCATGGTAGTTAATATTTTTAGCAAGAGGTGTGTTTTTATTCCATGTAAGAATACCATCAATGGAAATGAAGCAAAAAATTTGTTATTTGCAGAGTTTTGGGTGCACTTTTGGATACCTAGTAGCATCATTTTAGATTGGGACATGAGATTTCTTAGTGCAATTTGGACTACATTGTGGGAGAATTTGGACATGGAGTTAAAGAGGTATACAACATTCCATTGTAAAAATATGAGCAAACAAAATGTTGAAAAGTCAACAAGAAATGTGTGTCTAATTTAACTTTCCCTTAATTAAATTGGACAATAAAATGTAATCTTATCTCATAATCACTTATAATAGTTAACTGAGTGTGATAAACTTGGTTAGCTCATGAATTTAGAGTTGAGAGTGGTTGGTGAGGCATGCAGAGTGATGCTATTAGTTATTTGAGTCCAAGTTTCAATTGGTGCATTAGGTTAATGCATGAGAAATCAGTTAACTCAATTAACCGAGTTAAAGTCAGTTTAACTAGTTGTAAATTTTTGTTACAGTAGTGAAAGGTCAAGTGAATTAAATTAGATTTAATTCACATGTAGTGATCTGTCATGTAACTGATGATTTACTATTAATAGTTGCATGCATGTCATTTCCAGTGGACACCCAGTTGAGACAAAGGTGAAAGGGATGTTAACTATCGGTTTTATTATTAGTAGGTTTCCCGCATGCAGTAAAACACCCATAGGATTTCCCATGAGTATTGCATAGTTTTGGAAGGCTGAAATTTCTAAATATTAGAGATTGCATTCTACATGAATTGTGCAAGCAAGACAAGCTGAGCAGAGGCTGAAAATTGGCTAAGTGTTGGTCGATTTTGTTCAGATCAGTGTGAGACAGTTGTGAGAGTGCATGAGACTCTTGTGAGAAGAGTGAATTGTAATTTTTTCATGATTCCTTTGTGAATATACAATAGAAGATATAAGGGTTTCGAGCAGCAAGCTTTCCCTGGGAAAATATATGTTTTGTGGTTTGATTTTCTTTTTTCTTTACTTGTTGTGATTGGCAACCATGTTTATTTTCCGCAATTAATTTGTAGAAGGATTTAGTATCTTTATTTAGCATATCATATGTTTGAATTGAGTCCATTGGTATACATATTGTTTGTACAATTTCTACATGGTATCATAGCGTAGGAAATCACTATAGTGGAGAAGAAATTGATTTTGTGCTGAATAGCATTCGAATTTGAAAAGGTATTCTTTGGTGCAACAAGCAGATTAAGATCAAGATGGATTTTAATGGCTGGAAATTGGAATATTCACTAAAGGGAAGTTCTAATTATATTGCATGGAAAGACATGATGGAGGTAGTTCAGGAGGACAACGAGTTGAAGAATTCATTGATAATTACATTCCTAAACCCGCAACAACAGATTCTACTCTTCTTGATGATTGGAAAAAGAAGGTTGCAAAGGCAAGGAGGATATTATTAGAGGTAGTACGAGACCACACTATCTCAAGTCTCCATGGAAAAATGACTCCAGATGCAATGTGGAAGGCTTTGATAGATCTATTTCACAGTAGAAGTGACCACAAAAAAATGGCACTGAAGGACAAGCTTAGGAAAATCAAAATGGAGAAAGGCGACACTATTCTGAAATATTTAATAAAGTTTTTCCAATGTCGAGATGAGCTTGGGAGTGTTGGAAATACTATATCGGATGATGACTTGGTAATCCTAGCTCTTCTAGGCCTTCCCAAGAGTTGTCATAGTTATCAGGACTCTGTCAATGGGAGGGAGAAGCTACTAGATTGGGAGCGACTTTGGCCGGATTTGGTAAAGAATAATTCAGGTGGAATACCAGGGATGGTTCCTCATCTAAGACATATGATGAGGAAAATTGCGCCTTGTATGGTAAGGAAAATAAGGGAAATGGAAAGAAATGCTATTTCGAATTTGAGACCGAAAAATAAGGGAAGAAGCGCGACATGTCCAGAGTGAAATATTTTCACTGTCATGAGCATGGACATTATTCCACTCATTTTCCATAGAAAAAGAAGAATAAGAATGCTTCAGGATCTGCAATTGGTGAGGATTTGGCCTTGCAATTTGAGCTGGAATTATTGCTCATTGCATGCATGGTGTCTAGTGCAATGGGATCAGTGTGGTACTTGGATAGTGGTGCATCTTTCCACGTGACGGGAGACAAAGAAATTTTCAATAGCTTGGAGGAGAAGGATATCCAAATTCATATCGAAATGGGTGATGATGAAAGGTATAACACTACCAGGATTGGTATAGTTACTTTCCAGATACAGTCAGCTAAACCCTTATTATTAAAATATGTCATGCATGTACCAGACTTGAAAAAGAATTTAGTTTCAATTGCTATGTTCTAGGATAGAGGTTATGTTGTTGTTTTTAGTGAAGGGAAAGAATTCCTTCATCACAAAGCCACATGAAAAGCCAAGAATATTGGGATTCATGTGAAGAATCTCAACAAACTTGATGTAGATGGATGCACACCATTGATGGGTAAGGTAGACAAAGTGGTGAGTCGGGATGAGGGTGAGTTATGGCACAGGAGATTGGAATATCTACACCACAGTGACTTGAAGGTCATGCAGTAGATTTCTACAGGGATTCCAAAGGGTACTCTTGCGTAGATAGACACATGCAAGGGATGTACCATGGGGAATTATGCAAAGGCCACTTTTCACGAGAAGGAGAACTGAGCAGTGGAAATACTTGAGAGAGTTCACTCAGAAGTTTGTGGACCATTCTCTACAACTTGGACAGAAAAGCGCAGGTATTATGTGATCTTTGTGATGATTTTTATAGAAAGTGTTGGATCTACTTCATGCATAAGAAAGATTAGACGTTCTCAAAATTTCTTGAGTTCAAAGCACTGGTGGAGAAAGATACGAGGAAGCATGTGAAGGCTCTTAGGAGTGGAAATGGTGGTGATTACATCTCCAATAAATTCAATAACTTCTGTAGCAAAGAAGGAATTTAGAGAGAGTTGATTGCACCTCATAACCCACAACATAATGGGGTCACAGAAATAAAGAACAGAACAATTGTGGGTGCGGCACGAGTGAGGTTGATTAGGGCCTACCATTGAATTTATGGGTAGAGGCATGCAACACAATGGTATTTGTGAAAAATCATAGTCCTCATCGGATACTTGGCATGAGTACACCAGAGTAGGCTTTTTCTTGTAAGAAACTTAATGTTTCATATTTTAAATTTTGTGTCTCATCTGTCTATTTCCACGTGAACAAATATTCCAGGAAGAAGCTAGAACCAAAAACCGAGATTGGGATATTTGTGGGGTACACTAATACTCCCCACAACTATCAATGTATTTTCCCAACAACAGGATGATTGTTGTGAGATGAGATATAAAATTTGATGAGGAGAAATCCATACGATTGTCCTTTGAGAAGGAGCTTGATTTTCATGCAGACGAGGAACTCTTGGTTCCAAAGGATGAACCTAAAGATGTGGAGCAACCACATGCGGAGGATCATGGAGTGGCAGAAAACACTCATGCAGAGTCATCCACCAGAAATGGTAGAAGGCACACCACAAAAGTTGATAGATTGAGACTTGATGCGGTAGAAAATGTAGGAGCACCTACTTCACTACACATACATAGATAGCCTCTAGACATGTTTACTAGATACATGGCTATTATGAGAAAGTGTATTGTGATAGAACCATCCACCTTTGAGGAAGTAGGGAAACAACCAATTTGGGTTGACGATATGGTTGGGGAGTATGAATCCATCGTCAAGAATAGTGCATGGGAAGTTGTCCCAAGATAAGTCGGAAAATCAATGGTTGGATCTAGATGGATCTATAAGGTGAAGCAAGTAGCGGATGGGAGTGGGGAGAATTTATCCCAAGGATTCTCACAAGTTGAGGGGATTGACTATGAGGAGACTTTCGCACCATTTGTGAGGTACTCATCGATTAGATCTACCCTTTCACTTTCAGCACATATGGGGTGGCAGATACATCAGATGGATGTAAAGACTGCATTTCTCAATGGATTCATTGATGAAGAAGTGTACGTAGAGTATTCAGAAGGTTTTGAGACCTTTGACAGTGAGTCACATGTGTGAAAAATCAAGAGAGTATTGTATGGGCTGAAGCAAGCACCTTGTGCTTGGTACACCAGGATTGATATCTATTTCACTAGGTTAGGATTTAGGAAGAGTGAAGCAGATGCGAACCTGTACCAGATTGTGGTTGATGGTAAGCTCTTGATTATCGTACTTTATGTTGGTGATCTAATTTTAACAGCTGATTAGCAACTCATAACTTCTTGCAAATAGAATCTTGCAAGATATTTTGATATAAAGGACATGGGGTTCCTTCACTATTTCCTTAGTTTGGAAATATGGTAGTGGGATGGTGAGCTATTTGTTTCTCAAGGCAAGTATGCCAAATATATTTTAAGTTTCACATGGAGAGTTGTAAACCCATGGAGACTCCTCTTGTAGGAAACTGGAAGAAGGAGGATGCCACTTCAGGTGAGGTAGTGGGTGCTATTGTTTACAGGAAGCTTGTGGGTTCACTCATGTACTTGGTGAACACCATACCAGACATTTGCTACATAGTTAACTAACTGAGTCAAGCTATGGTTAAGTTGACCAAGATATTTTGGAAGGCGGGAGAGAATGTCTTGAGATATCTGAGGGGCACTAAAAAGTATGGATTATGGTACAGATGGACAGAAGGAGTAAAGCTTCAAGGCTTCATCGATGTAGATTGGGCAGACAATCCATCAGACATAAAGAGCACATCAAGAGGGATCTTCAGCATAGGATCGACAACAATTTCTTGGTACATCAAGAAGAAGAGATATGCGGCACTCAGTTCAGCTAAGGCAGAGTACATGAAAGCTAGTTAGGATGCATGTGAGGTCATCTAGATGAGGAAGATTTTGTTTTATTATTTGGCCATCAGATGGATCTAATGATGATACATTGTGATAACCAGAGTTGCATTAAACTCTCAGTTAATCTGGTACCACCATCTCATAGATTGTGTTCATAGGTGCATTGTGTTACTTCAATACATTCCCTTGGAGGATCACGATGCAGATATTCTGACGAAGGCACTCACCCGAAGAAAATTCGAATATAATAGAGTCAGGATCAGAGTAGCTGATAATCCCATTCTTGTTGAGAGGGAGTGTTGAAAAGTCAATAAGAAATTTGTGTCTAATTTAATTTTCCCTTAATTATATTGGACAATAAAATGTAATCTTATCTCATAATCACTTGTAATAGTTAACTGAGTGTGATAAACATATTTAGCTCATGAATTTCAAGTTGAGGGTGGTTGGTGAGGCATGCAAAGTGATTCTATTAGTTATTGAGTCCAAGTTGCAGTTAGTGCATTAGTTTAATGCATGATAAATTAGTTAACTCATTTTATTGAGCTAAAATAATTTTAACTAGTTATAATTGTTTATTGCAATAGTGAGAGGTCAAGTTAATTAAATCAGATTTATTTTACATGCAATGATCTCTCATGTAACTCATGATTTACTATTAATAGTTGCAAGCATGTCAGTTCTAGTGGAGACCTAGTTGAGACAAAGGTTAAAGGGATGTTAACTATTAGTTGTATTATTAGTGGGTTTCTCGCATGCAGTAAAACACCCATAGGATTTCCCATGAGTATTGCGTAGTTTTGGAAGGCTGAAACCCTAAATAATAGGGATTTCATTCCACATGAATTGCACAAGCAAGGCAGGCTAAGCAAAGGCTGAAAATTGGATAAGTGTTGGTCAATTTTTTCCAAATCAGTATGAGACAGTTGTGAGAGTGCAGGAGACTCTTGTGAGAACAATGCAGTGTAATTATTTCATGATTCCTTGGTGAATATACAATAGAAGATAGAGGGTTTTGAGCAGCAAGCTTTCTCTAGGAAAATATTTGTGTTGGGTTTGATTTTCTTCTTTCTTTACTTGTTGTGATTGGTGATTATGTTTATTTTCCGCAATTGATTTGTAGAAGGATTAAGTATCTTGATTTATCATATTAGATGATCAGATTAAATCCATTGGTATACATATTGTTTGTATAATTTCAACACAGAAGTAGTCAATAAGACTTTGGTGCCACTTTTTAGGGGTCATAATCAAAAGCATCGAAATATCTAGGATTAAAATATGGTATATATAAAACACTCCTATAACCGAGTAGTCCACACTTCTACCGGTAAGTCCCCATTTGAAACTTATTTTGGATATTTGTAGCCTTCACCTTTGGATATTTCATATGGGTAGTAAGGAGGAGTGAGAGAGGATCTTATAGGGGATACCCTGAAGGCTAAAAAATTTGTTCAAAAGATGAGGTGGATCCTTATATAGGTACAATATACCTTGTAGAAGTCACATGAAAAATGCAATACCATGCATGATCAACACATAATAGAGAATTTGTTTAAGGTGGGAAACAAAGTATGGTTATAGTTGAATAGTGAGAGGCTATATGGTCTTGGCAAGAAAATCAAGTGTGATTGATCCTTTTGAGATATTGGAAAAGGTGGGAGATAATGCCTATAGACTCAGTCTACCCCCATACATGCATGTTTTCTCAATTATGAATGTGGATAAATTTAAGCCCTATGATCCTTCCATGTTGGATTAAGAAGAGGAATAGGTCCTACCTGATGTGGAGGATTTGGCACTAGATGCTTAGGAAGAGTTGACATAATATACATTTTTTGAAAGAGGTCCAAAACTACAAGGCAAGGGCAATATGACCTTTGGAAAATTGTGTCAAAATGACAACTTTAATATGAAAAGCTAAATGGTACACTCTAGAGAAGGTGGAGGAAAAATATCCTCACCTCATTCAGTATAATATTTTTGGGACCAAAATCCTCCCAAAATGAGGAGGTGTAATCTACATCTGATCATTATATTTTTTTTCAACCATATCTATGGTTTTAGAGAGAAATAAATGGAGGAATCAACTCATAGGACCATTTTTACAGACATAAGCTAGTTTGGAAAATAGGGGGCCTAAAAATTTCTAGGATAATTTTAAGGCATAAAATAAAGGGGGGAACTTTTTTTATTTAGAGTTGCACTATTTTTTCATATTATACTCATACATACCTTTGCAATGACATAAGAGTCACCTCAATCTGAAACTGTATGCAAAATTTATGCCACTTAGAAGTTGACCAACCTATTTTAACCACCATAACTCGAGAGGATGCCATGTAAACATAAATTATTCATGGAAAATGGATAAGACACATGATTATGATGAATAATACCATAGAAGAGTCCATATTTTAACTTTTTTTAAGATTTGATGTAGTCAAGCCTAACCACTAGTGGGCTATCGAGTTGTGTTATAATCTGACCACTAGGAGGAAAAGGTATCTATTCTCTTCGAGTACATTTTTTCCATAGATGAAAATAATGACTAAGAGGGATGTGATATAGAGCACATAGAGAGGATTTATGCACTATATGAGATAATTTTTTGTACTCAAAAGCATTTTCTATTCAGAGAAAAAGAGTAGAGCTGCCTCACCTTCTAGCTAGGTTTTCTCCCGAAAGGATTTCCCATGTCATATCTTTTGTCAAATTATGGTTTGTGAGTCTTTATTTTTTTTGTTATCTATTTTCTACATAATTTGTATTTTCATGCATACACAATTTACAATAATCTATAAATATATAAATCGAAATCGAAATAAAACAGTGATAGTGTATAATTTTCAGAATTTTAAATATAGTTTTATTAGATATGTTGTCATGAACTGTCAAGTGGAATATCCACAATAGTTTATGGATCAATTTATAATGTTTAAATTTAATTTTATTCTCTATTTATGAATGAATTATATATCTAATCCACATTTTGTATGAGTTTATTCAGGTTTATTCATGTTATATTATTTGGTTGCATACATGTATGAATTCACATGGTGTTGGGCCTTGAATGACTTTGGATTTGTATTGATTTATATTGAATACGAATACTGGCCCTAATATATAGATTGGGAAATCCATGGAAGAGGAAATTAAATTTTAGTGCAATTAGAGTTTAAAACATTGTGGTTGTTATGGGCCAATAAGATGAACAACCAACCAATATTGAGATCCATTGCGTAGTTATATTAGGGTTATTTTGGCATATTGGGTTTTTAATTTTTTTGACATTGACATTGTGGGAGGCTAAGCATCAAATGAGCATTCATGGAACTTTTTTGAACTTATTTTATTTCCTTATTTAAAATTTTAGGACCTTTAAAATGTTTTCCATGAATTTCTTGAAGAAAATCCTTTTCTTTCTATGCTCCCATAAGTTAGAGGGAATTTTTTTAGAATCATTTGGTGGGATCATTTTCAAAGTGATCAATGAACCTTATTCTAGAGTGGCCAAATGTACCCTTAGTTCTAAGTGGGTTGATGAAATTTATTTCAAAATGGCACAATGAAACACATTCCACAAATGGCCCAATGAAAGTTGTTTTGGAATATATCTAAGGCATAGTTTTGGAATTACCATAATAGGAACTATTTTTGAAATAGCATGATGTCTAAGTCTAGAATGTCAAAGGTTGTACATGATGTGGATATTTTTTTCTTAAATCTCACATTTCTCTAATTTCAAAATCTGATTGTTTATTACTCTAATGGATGCCACGTTCATGAGGGAAATATTACCACACTAGTATAGTAGTTGTTATGAATATCTTCAGTGAAATTCTCCTTCCTCTTGGAACCACCAATGAACATTTTGTAGTAGACTGTTCATGGGCCTTATTTCAAATGTTCCCAGTGGATGTTGTTTTGAAGTGGTTTGATTGGATTATTGTGAAATGGGTAAATTTTCAGTACTTCTAAGGGGATTGATGAAAGTAGGTATTGTTTTTTCCTAACAATATTTGGCCCAGATAACAAGTGAATAATCGAAGAAATTAATCATAGAATAGTATCTTTTAATATTTTATAGTTTTATTTTAATGTCTAGAAGGATCAAGTCTGTTAGGGTCCTATATTTTATAGGATAGATTGATAATTATTTGTTGATTTTCATATACAGATGTTGTAAATAATATTACATCTTGCAAATTATTTCCAAGAAAATAATAGAAAATAATAGAAAAATAGAAATAAATAAGAATATATATTTCTGATAGAAAAAATGAAAGAAAAGAATAAAAATATGAAAAAATAAAAATAAATGAGAAAAAACCCAATAAGTGAGCTAGTCTAAATGCCACTCAATAAAAAATGATCTATAAACTTAGAGAACATCAAAAATAGGCTTGCCAATCAAAATGAAAAATTAGAAATAAATTAAGTAGGTTTAATTAATTAATCACACCTTTTAAGTGCGATTATTTATGTTGTAAATAAAGTGAGATTTCATTAGTTTTTTAATTAAGTGTGTTTAATTCATTTAATCGCATTGTCTAAAGCACGATTAAGTGATTTGTAATAAAGTTTTATTGAAACAATGTTTTGATGTTTTGTAATAAAGTTGTTCACATTATAATGGTGGTGATCTAACCCACTCGATCCAATGATGAACCAGCGGGTTCAGAACCCCCCAACCCCTCCAACATTTAATTGGGGGGGGGGGGGGGGGGTTGACCCAAAAATTGGGGTTCCCTTTCCCACTTTTAGCGATGTGGCGCTCCCCCGTCTTGTTCTCATGCCCCCCGTCTAAACCCAGTTATTGCCACACATGCTTCCCCTCCCCCTCCCCTGAAAACCACCATTTCTCTCCTGCCAAAATAGTTATTAGTTTAACTATGCTCCCCAATCCACTACTCTTCTACCAAGTGGCATTGTATCTCCCACTCCGCAACAACTCCCCTTTCACCAAGTGGCACCACCCATTCCACTCCATGCCCACTCCCACTACTACTACATCCTCCCCACTCCCCATCCAACACACTCCCTCCACATGGCCTAACCATTACCCTAACCAATTAATCCTCTCCATAACGTCTAAAACGCCAACAATAGGCCATTTTTTTATAAATTTACCATTGTCCCATTCTGGGGGCACATCCTGTGCACTGTTTTGAACCATTGAGTCGAAACATTTTCTTAGTGAACCAGTCAACAATTGAACCTATCACCACAACCCCAATTAGCAAAACTAGAGCATGTACAATGTCCAATCATCAAGCTCACATGTCACAAATGCAATTATCAAGCCACCGACCTCCACTTGATCTAATTCATGGGTAATTACAGCAGTCATGTTCCTTTCTTTTTCATCATGGCTCCTAAAGGAAAATATAAGAAAATAGAAGAGAACCTCATGCTACCTCCTGTCATTGAAGTAGACTAGCTACCCATGGTAGATCAGGAGAGTAAAATCCTTGAAACCAGTTGTGAGTTCAATCTTTATGAACTTCAGAACTGATTTAATGTTAGGTCCCTATATTACTAGTATAGTCCCTTATTGTTGTTAGTGTAACCCCCTTATTGTTATTATTGTACCCTTGTAACCCCCATATAGTTATTATTGTGCCCTTAAATTATTATTGTTAGGTCGGCTAGGATTACATTGTGGCCCCACTAGGATTACATTATGGCCCCATGGACTCCTATATATAGAAAGGAGGTTTTGTAATTTGAATCATCAAGGAATTGTTCATTTATGTAATGTATTGGAGGTTGCCCCCTCGAAGTGGCTCATTTCAAAGGCATTGATATCTCTTTTCTTCTATTTTTGGAGCTGGTTACACAACATTTGGTATCAGAGCTTTGGATTCTAGGGTTTCGCTGCTCCAAACAGGTCATCGTGGAATTTTTACTATAACTTTTTTTCTACGAAGTTTTTGTACGAAATTTTTAAGTGCAAAGAAAAAATCTGAGGAATATACGTAAAAAATATTTATATCTTGGTTCACAATATTTTGTAGAGATATGATCTATGCAGTTAGGTCATTTTGTGGGCTCCTGAATTTAACCTAAACGGGTCATCGTGGTATTTTCGTAATAACGTTTTTTTATACAAAGGTTCAGAAGAAAAAAAATTTAGAGTGTGAAGCCACAATCCTGAGGAACTTCATCAAAAAATTTCAGATATTGGTTCGCAATACTTTCGGAGACATGATCCATGGAAGTTAGGGATTTTTGAGGCTTCTAAATTTCATCTCAAAGAGGTGATCGTGGGAAAATATTCATAGCTCTCTCTCTCTGAGCATCGGATTGGAATGATGTAAAAAGTGGACATAAGTGCACAGACTGTAGTGTTTTTTCTATCAATTTCAGAGCCAAAGGAGGAAACAGTGACACGTGGCAAGTCGTACAAGTTCGCTCTACTGAACTAGTCCAAAATTGGGTCAGTGTGGGAGATTGGACATAACTTTGCCTTGAAGAATCCAAATCTGATATGACCTATGGTATTTGAAAAAAGCTTTAGAGGGATACTACAGGGCTGAATTTCAGATATTGAGGATCCACAATTATAGATATAATTCAATTTCAATATTATGATATCAAAGCAAGTAAAATATATGTGTTGCTTTTCTTGAATTGCATAAGTCTTTTTTGAAGAATCAAGTTGAATTGATTACAAGGGCATATTGTAGAATAGATATCAATATTGGATTCTAAAATGGCCCCTAAAAACAATTCAACACCCATTAAGCCTTTAGAAAGCTCTATTATGACTCATGAAGACGAAGAATGGCAACATGACATATCAAAATTACAAGAGCAAGTGCAACAAATTTCACTCTCGCAAAGAGCAACAAAAAATGACATGGAAGTTTTGAAGAAAGGAATGGAAACTAAGATGGATGGTTTGAAGAAAGGCATGGAATATAAGATGGATGGTTTGAAGAATGGCATGGAATCTAAGATAGATGGCATGGAAGCTGGCATGGAATCTAAAATGGAAAACATGAAGAATGATCTAAAAGTAGACATGGGAGGTTTGACAAAGTTTATACAAGAAATGTTTCCTAATGGTGAAAAGATAGTAGAGGAAACTCATGATGAGAACAAAATAAATGTTAATCATGATTTCATAAAATCTAATGTTGGCAGGAAGAACCACCATATTCCAAAAATGGATATGAGGAAGTTTGATGGAAAGGATCCTGTAACATGGATACTACATATGGAGCAATATTTTGATCTCCATAATGTGCAAAACACACAAAATGTACGCCTTGCAACTTTAAATTTAGAACAAAATACATTTGTATGGTATCGATGGCTTTGCTCCCATAAAAAAATTGTCACTTGGTCAATTTTTACGAAGGAAATGATAGCACATTATGAGGATACAAAGAGCAACACCTTCTTTATCCAATTGATAAATATCAAACAAAAGGGTTTAATGGGGGAGAACATTGAGGACTTCCAAAATTTGAATATAAGGGTAACTGATATTCCAGAGGAACACAGGATTGATCTCTTAATAGGTACTTTAAAGGATAATATCCGACATGAAGTTCGAGTTTTGGAACCTGATTCATTGGAGAAGGAATTCAGGATGGCAAGAAAAATTGAATGTAAAATTATGGTGACAAGGAAGCCTACCACTCACTTCTATAAAGAGGGAAGTGTTGCTACTCCTAGATTTCCACAACCTACAAGGTTGACACCAAAACAATTGGAAGAAAAAATAGCAAAAGGGCTTTGCTACAGTTGTGATAGAAAATACACTAAAGGTCATAAGTGTGCCGAGAAGAAATTATTTTACATAGATTCTGAAGAGGAACAAGAAAATGAACAAGAAGAGGATATACACCAGGAACCAACCCAAGAAGAGGAAGAAATGAGTCTGACAATATCGTGTAATGCATTGGCAGGAATTACCACTCCTCAAACTCTCAAGATATAAGGACATATCAAGAAGAAAAAGGTAATAGTGTTGATTGATTCAGGTAGTACCCATAATTTTATTCATTTTAAGGTAGCCAAGGAATTGAATTGTTATCTATACCAGGCACCAGAATGTCAAGTGATGGTTGCAAATGGAGGAACTATAAATTGCTATGGAAAATGCCATAATATCAAGTGAACCATGGGGGAATATGTAATGAATAGTCCAATGCTTTCCATTCCTATGGGAGGTGTTGATGTTGTAATACGAGTACAATGGTTACAATCTTTGGGGATGGTAGCTTTTAATTTCAAGAACTTTTCTTGAAATTTTTTTCGGAAGGAAAGGAAGTTGAATTATGGGGTATTGCAGGGAAGCCAAGAAAGATAATAAGCTTTAATGTCATGAGAAAGATTCTAAAGAAATAACAACAAGGAATAATTGCACAATTATTCTCACTAGAAGTTCCAACATCAAAATCATCTATTTCTGTAGATCTCCAAAAATTCTTGGACAATCATTCCAAGGTTTTTGAAATTCAAAAAGGACTCCCACCTATTCGTGATCATGATCATGCTATTCATTTTATTCTAGGAAGTGTTCCTCCAAACATCAGACCTTATAGATATCCTTATGTCCAAAAGAGCGAAATTGAACATATGATTGCAGAAATGTTAGAGGGGGGTATAATTCAACCTAGTCAAAGCTCTTTCTATGCTCCTGTAGTATTGGTACATAAGGAGGATGGATCATGGCACATGTTTCTAGATTATAGGGAGCTCAATAAGCTCACCATTAAAGATAAATTTCCCATTCCTATGATTGATGAATTATTTGATGAATTAAATGGAACAATTTATTTTACCAAATTGGGTCTTCATTCAGGGTATCATCAAATTAGAATGAAGACTGAAGATATTCTGAAAACAACGTTTTGAACTCATGAGGGTCATTATAAATTTTTGGTCATGCCTTTTGGCCTTACCAATGCACCTTCTAGATTTTAAGGGTTGATGAATTCCATTTTCAAACCCTTCCTTAGAAAATTTGTGCTAGTATTTTTTGATGATATACTAATCTACAACAGGTCTTGGAAGGATCATGTTTAACATGTTGAGAGGGTGCTCAAACTATTGTAGGAGAAACAATTATATGCAAAAACATCCAAATGTTTCTTTATAGTACAAGAGGTGGAATATCTGGGTCATATTGTATCTCATGAGGGTGTTAAGGTAGACAATAACAAAATTAAAGCCATTAAGGAATGGAAAGTCCCCACAACCAAAAGGAGTTGCGAGGATTTCTCAGGTTAACTGGGTATTATCGAAATTTTTTTAAGAATTATGGGAGAATAGAAGCACCTATAACAAAATTATTAAAGAAAGATGAATTTTCATGGATTACTGAAGCAAATAAGGCCTTTGAACATGTTAAAGAGGCAATGTGCCTAGCACTAGTATTAGCTACGCCAAACTTCACAAAAACCTTTATTTTGGAATGTGATGCCTCAGGAAATGGAATTGGTGTTGTTTTAATGCAAGAAGAAAGACCCATTGCTTTTGAAAGTTATCCAATCAAAGGAAAGTATTCACAGAAACCTATTTATGAGAAGGAAATGTTAGCAATACTGCATGCACTAAAGAAATGGAGAACTTACCTAATGCGAAAAAAATTCAAGGTAAAAACTAATCATGATAGTCTTAAACACTTTTTGGAACAAAGACTATCTTCAGAAGAGCAGCAAAAATGGGTCACAAAGATGTTGGGTTATGACTTTGAAATAATATACAAAAAAGGGAAGCTAAATGTTGTTGCAGATGCACCCTCAAGAAAGAATGAAGAGGTGGAAGCATTTCTTTGTGCCATTTCTATTATCCAACCAGATTGGATAACTGAAGCAAGAGATGAATGGAAGAAGGACGAAGAAGTGTGGACACTAATTCAAAATTTGCAGCAATATCCTAGTACATTTGATACATTTAGTTGGAAAAATGATTCCTTATGGTACAAATATCGCTTATATCTTTGTAAGAATTCCCAACTAAAACAAAATATTCTTTTGGAATTGCACACTTCTCCTTTAGGAGCACACTCAGGATTTTTAAAAATTTATCACAGGGTGAAGAAAGAATTTTTTTGGGATGGCCTTAAATCTGATATTCAAAAGTTTACGGAAGAATGTTTGGTTTTCCAGCAGAATAAAGTTGAGAAAATTAAGACCCCGGGTCTTCTACAACCTTTATCCATTCCAAGTCAATGTTGGGAGGAGATTTCAATGGATTTTATCACTGGTTTACCTAAGTCTAAAGGAAAGAGTGTCATCATGGTGGTAGTTGATAGACTTACCAAGTATGCACACTTTTTTGAATTATCTCATCCATTTAAAGCAAGTACAATTGCTACTACATTTATGGACACAATTCAAAAGCTACATGGAAACCCAAGGGTTATTATGAGCCACAGAGATCCCATTTTTACTGGAAATTTTTGGACGGAGTTATTTTCTTGTTTTGGTGCTCAATTATCTCATAGATCATCTTTTTTCCTCAATCCGATGGTCAAACAGAGATAGTAAATAAATTTTTGGAAGGATATCTTCGTTGTTTTGTATTTGATAAAGAAACACAATGGGTCAAGTGGTTACCTCTAGCTGAATGGTGGTATAACACTTCCTTCCATACTGCAGAAAACATGACCCCATTTATGGCACTTTATGGATATCATCCACCATCCATCACATCATCTTTAAGAGAAAATTCGAAGTTTCAAGCAGTGGAAGATCACATCGAGTATCAACAAGAAGTTCTCCAACTCTTAAAGGACAACCTGAATTTGGCACAAAATCGAATGAAACAACATGTAGATCAACATCACAGCAAGAGAAGTTTTGATGTAGGAGATTGGATATTTTTATGAATACAACCATACAAACAAATGTCCCTCAAGCAAGCTAAGAACGATAATAAATTATCACCAAAGTACTATGGTCCTTACAAGGTGTTGCAAAATATTGGTACCATGGCACACAAATTGGAGCTTCCTGCTTCTTCACGAGTTCATCCAATTTTCCATGTTTCATGCTTAAAGAAGGTTATAGGTGAAAATATTCTATTTCAAACAATATTGCTAGAACTTTATGAGGAAGGAAAAATCATATTGGAACCTGAAGCAGTCACGGAAACAAGAACTCGACAGATAGAGAATCGATCAATTTCACAGTATCTCATCAAGTGGAAGAACTTACCCACTAAATATTCTACATGGGAGGATGAGAATTTTATACAGAAGCACCCAAAGCTACTCAAGTGTTGAGGACAACACTTTTTTGAAGGAGAGGGGCATGTTAGGTCCCTATATTACTATTATAGTCCCTTATTTTTGTTAGTTTAACCCTCTTATTGTTATTATTTTACCCTTGTAACCCCCATATTGTTATTATTGTGCCCTTAAATTATTATTGTTAGGTTGGCAAGGATTACATTGTGGCCCTACTAGGATTACATTATGGCCCTATGGACTCCTATATATAGAAAGGAGGTTTTGTAATTTGAATCATCATAGAATTGTTCATTCATGTAATGTATTGGAGGTTTCCCCCTTGAAGTGGCTTATTTCTAAGGTGTTGATATCTCTTTTCTTCTCTTTTTGGAGCTGGTTTCACAACATTTTAAAAAACTTCATTGATCAGAGTGATGAATTTGGTTTATGGGACTCCTTCCTACCCCAATTCATTTTTCCCCAAACCCATCACTTTCTTGAATTTGTGACATGGTACCAATCTAGATATATTCCTATCCAGAAAGCCATTATAGCCCAAAATGGTGACATTTGTTTCACCATAACCCCTCATTCAATAAACCAAATTCTACAAATTCCTGAGTCAATTAATCAAATGTTACAAAATCTAAATATTGAATATTTGAAACCATTCTCTAAAGATTTCATCAAGAACCTTATTACCCAAGGATGCCCAGTTACCTAAGAAAATTCCTCCTTATCCATCCTCTCTTTTCCCTGAAATTAAAAAGAAAATCATCTCCATATTTTTTTGTTATTGGGCTATCAATCCGGTCAGTGGATTGTTGAAGCCATCATGAGATTTTTATCAATTTTCCCAAAGGACGAAAATCCCTCAATTATATTCAACTACATTAAGTTCTTAGAAAATTCCATTCATGAACAATTCCTTAATTTTTCCATGGAAGGAAGTTTCAAGTATGCTTTAGTTTTAGTGTATTTATTCTTATTTCAATAGACAGACTGTTTTCAAATTACATTATAGAAATTGAATGAGAAAGGAGATGCCCAATCTGTAATTCAATGGACTTGCTTGGTAAGGGAGAATACCAATGAATTTACCTACAATGACTATGTTGACCAATTTTTATATGTAGCTTCCAGCCTATTGAATAGTGATGTTGAAACAAGGATAGGGCCATAGATAAAGATATTTATACATCTCAGTGAGCAGAATAAAATAGGTGAATAGTACTTGTACAAAAAATACATTGAAATCAGAGTATATGGATGCGAAAAACCTCCATACAGGTTACCTAAGTATGTCCCTAAGGATATTTTCATTAGATTATATTATACAGATGATCAATATGGATCATATAAATTTTGTTGCAACAAAGAAGAAGCCCCAATTTAAAATCTAAACACAGGTTGGACCCTTTATTTGCAACACCAAGGTAGTAGGCAAGGAAGCTGATTTACTCCTAAAGAAAATGAATTTCAAACTCAGCTCCACCCAATCGCATAAACCCTTTGGCATTATATTAAAACTCAGAGTAGAGCAGAATACTACTCCTTATTCTCACACTCCAAAGCATGAGATAGAAAATTTTATGAATCAAGAGCAGTGGGGGGAGAATAATTTATAAGAGGAAAAAGATCAGGTTATATCTACAACAATTTCACACACACCATAACCAAAAGATAGATAAGAAAAAAGGCCAAGGAAATATGTTTCCCCTTCAGTCAGAGAGATTGGAGCAAAATATTTCCTTATCTATAATAAGAAGCATAAGACCAATCCAACATTATATTTTCTGCATGAAGATGATACACAATCTACTATAGTTATAACAGGTTCTTGTGCTTCTATTTTCCCAAGAACTGGAGACATTTTTAAAGAATCTCCATCTTCCTCATTCTCCCAAGAACCTATAGACATATATCAAACAATAGAAGTGTATCATGACCAAGCTAAAACAAACATATTTTCCAAGTACAAAGAGATTAAGAAGAAAAATTAGATGCTCAAGGCTACCACCTATTCCAAATTTTTGAAAAAGACAACAACCTCATAAAATAAGCTTCTCTCTACCTTTGACACAGATAAAGGACAAATAAAAATTGCTTCCTCCAAGCAGTAGTTCATTTTCGCAAAACCGCAGATGACTACAAGAAGTCTGTATTTTCCTTTGATGTTGATCAGATTCATTTCATTGATCAAATTGACATGCACACACAAATAGGTGAGATGTTGGATTCAACTTTGATAAAAAAGGAAATGGAAACTTCCAAATTTCAAGCTTCAATCAACAACATCCAATCTCGGTTAAAACTTGAGAAGATGTCATCTTTGGATAAAGGCACAAAAATTAAATCATTGGAGGATCTACTAATAAAAGTGGGATATGATCCTAAATATGTAAAGGCTGCTGAATAAATTGTTAAGAGAAATAATGTAGACATTGCAACATTAAGGAAGCAACTCAAGCTTCCATCCACTAAAGATCCTCAAGCAAAATAAGTTGGAAACTTAGACCAAGATAAAGAAGATATGTTCAAAATCATTATTGAAAAAAATGTTTAGATTAAAAAAATAGAGATAGATATGGAGAATTTGTTAAAAGAAAAGGAACATTCATATCAACTAGCAGGCATTCCACCCACAACAGTTCCCATTGGAGGTATAATTACCATTGCATGTACATCGACAACAGAAGCATCCACTTTAGCAACCATCACAACGTGGGTACAATCTAAAGATGAATAAAGAGAATTAGTCAAGGCCATGGAAGAAATATCCATCAAAGGGAAAGAAATTGAAAATTTGAAAGCTCAGCTTGAAAATATTCAGGAATAGAAGTTAAAAATTAACAATAAATATGTAGTAGAGCTTCAAAAGAGTCACAGACAGACCCAGAGAATTGAACAACTAGAAAATGAGTCTGTTATGGTTCAAACAATTTCACAAGCCAAGGAGAACATATGGGTCGAAATAAATGAAGCCATCACTAATATCTGGCCCTCTAATGAGATAATTTTTTTGTAGGAGGAACTAGTACAGAGATCAAAGTATATTTTTGAAAAGGTAAAATATAGTTTGGCACATATGTTAGGTGAATCCAATACATTGATAAAAGTTCTAAATTCAAAAACTGTGGATGGACTAGAAGAATTTGAGATTGCAGACACGATATAAACCATCCTTTAAGTTAAAAGAGTCCTTACAAAAAAAATCTAGTGTTTCAATTAGAAAATAAAAGCCATAAATTGGAGGCCAACATTTAGAAAATTCAACGTGTTGCATCAAAAGGGCCTACCAGGGCTAAAAGGAATTGGAGATAAGTTAGTTAAATTGGAGGATTATCTAAAAAAATTATACATCATAGACAAGGATAAGTCAAAGTTTTTCACCATAAAATGAACCATCATAGGAAAAGCCTTCATGAAGGGTTTGGAATTCGACCTGCTTATTAAACATTAAATAAAACATTTGTTCCTAATCAAACCAACTTTTCAGAAATATACTGAGGGGGATGAAACTTATAGGAAGTTAGCTAAACTCTCCATCCTAGATGAGAATATATGGGATAAGTTGTGTTGAAATTTTGAGTAAAAAGTAGTTTTACATATTTAGCAACAGAGCAACAGCCTTTCAGGCCTAGCCATCACCAGTAATCCTCGAAGATAGTGCCAACAACTTCAACTGTTTTTGTTGTCCTATTTTTTGTGGTATTTTTATAAACAATTTTTGAGATATTTTGTAATAAATCTTGATATTTTTAATCAAGATATTTTGTTAATAATTGTATAAATACTTCATAAATCGAAGTATTATAGGTTGGAACTTGTATGAAGAAATAATGCTTTTGATGTGAAGTTGTTCACTGAGCTAAAGGTGATCATTTTCAGTAATACAGAAAGTTGTTCCAAGATTCATGTGTCAGACGAATTGGTGAGGTTTTTCCTCTTATTTAATTTTTATTTCTCTGTATTTCCATATGTTTTTATTATCTATATTGTTTAATGAAAATTAAGGGTTGAATTTTTTTAATTACACTATGCTCTCACTTATAAACAATATTCATGTTTTCAAACTGAAATTAAATATAGAATTCATTTTTAAATTCTCTATGTTTAATTGAATTTAAATATTTTCCTCCAATTCATTCCACAAAGCTCCAAAGATCCAATAGTCTACCTACCTTGCCTAGCTACACTTCATCTATTATTTCTGCACTTGATTTACTTAAGGTTTATGACTCCATTTTCAATTGGCCTATTCTTGAATTTTTAATAAAATATTTCAAAAATCAACCTCTGAAGTCAATAACTAGCCTAATACCTTTAATTAAAAAATATAAAGCATAAAGAGGGACCCCTCTCTGAACCTAGAAGAGATAGATCCTATCTTCCAAAGTGGTTTTGTGGTTACCTTTGGGTTTCTCTCACAACCTTGGGAAATTATAGAGTGATAACATAGTGGCAACCATACTAGGGAACTTGAACACAATAGAGTTAAATGAACTTTTCCCTGGTAAAATTTATTATTAAGGTTGTTTTCCACTTATAATTTTTGCATATTTTTCATTTGTAAATATATTTTGTAGATCTAGCTCCCAAAATTGCATATACCATATCTAATATAGATCCTAACCATCCAAAAACTGTTGAAGATCCTAAATTTTTTTTAAGGAAAATGAATCCCAAAACAAGTCAAGCTAGTAGTAGCTCCTTATTAAGAAAAAAATGTTTTCCAGAAATTATTTTAACAATCGAAGATATTCAGCTTGACTTGTAGTTTGAGGATAGTATTTTCATATCTAAATCAGAAATTTTTACACCTGAAACTATTTTGGATGAAGCTCAATAGAAACCTTTTCATAAAGTCCAAAAGTCACATGCTTCAGAATCTAATAAGGACAATGTAGAGAAGTTTGAAAAGCTTGAATATATGGTTATAATATTACATAAAACTATTGAAGGTGTTGATAAACACTCTTTTGTTATTATCTCTTCTTCATTTCCAATTCCTTCATTTATTCCACCTTTATCTACCACTAGATTTTCATTCACCCCTTTTTTAGCTTCAACTCTTATTCCTAACATACAAATTGTACATACTAAAACATTCCCATATTATTTTACAACCCATCCAGCTTGTTCATTAAATCGTACTGTAACATCATCCACAACTCATATTCCAGTCATGGTAGGATGATATGCTCCTTTGGAATTGCAAGCACCACTACATGACCTGCCAAAAACTCTGCATAGAGAATATGAAAATTTGATGGTACAATACCTATAACAACACAACAACACATTGATATAATAAATTACTTCTCTGATCTATAAGAAGTAGTTTTTTATGATTTGAAAATGAGGCTATTTTCACAAATTTTAATGGGATAAGTAAAGAAATGGTATAGAGCATTACCAGCTAGAATTATTGCAGATCTACAATAGTTCCATAATTTTTTTCTTTCTAGATGGGAAGTTAAAAAGAACACCCTCCAAATTCTTGCAGAATATGAAGGTTTAAGAGGACCCCAAATGAAACTGTCTAGGATTACTGCACTAGATTTAACAATGTTTATAGATCTATCCAAGCTGCAAAAAAACCCCCACTTGCATTGGCCCTAATTCGTTTTCCAGAAGGATTTGATGTTAATATTTCATATCAGTTGAGAGAAAGAAACCTAACCACACTTGAAGAGATGCAAAGTAATGTTGTTAGTGTAAAGGCTAATTTATTAGCCAAAAGAGCTAAGATGAGAACTGAAAGAAGGGTCACTATCAAGGAATAACCTTTTTCTTCCTCAGACTTAAAACTTGACAATTTAGTTAAAATTATGGAAAAAATGATGGAGAGAATGATTGTGGAAGATAGAACACCTCCTAGTGAACCTCAAGGGGGCCCTCAAATTCGAAATCCAAATTTTAGAAGACCGCAACCTCAGATTAAAAAGAGAGAAAAAAGAGGTCAAGCTGATCAACAATAGATCAAACTTCATTTTCAAGAAAATTTTGCTGAAGAAGAATCAAAAACTATGAAAGAACTAGAAGAAGATGCCAACCTTTTCTCCAAAGAAGATCATTACCTAAAAAGAAAAATCGAGGCCATAGAAATTGAAAAAATGAAAAATAATATGAATCATGACGATTTCCTTAACATTAACAATACTTGGAAAACCTTAATAAATAATACCACTCCTGACATCGGGGAAAAAAAAAAAAAATCCTAATGTAATAATTATTTGCTTACACTTTCTCTTAATTTCTATCTTAAATTATAATATAGCTTTTCAATTTAATAATTTCATATTTTTTTAAAAATTTAGGGTTAAAAAAAAATTGTTTAAATAATCATATTAATATTTTATTTCAATAAAATCCCCTCATTAATTATATCTCTTATTTATTTAAATTAATATAAATAAAAATTTCTTGTTTCTTCCAACCGACAATAAAATTTCTCCTCACTAATTACTATATATATAATTATTTCCTTACTCTAATCCTCACAAATCTTCTCAAATAACATTTGGCATTTACCCATGAAGATGGACTCACTTAAGAAGTCTGAAACATTGGGTTACTAAAACTCTGAACATGTTATTCCTCTCTTTCTGAAATTTAATTCACCTATATGGATTCTCTTTATAAAAACTTGAAATTGATGTCAGAGATAGACTTTCTATTTGTGATAATATCAGACACTAGAAAGTTTTTGATAATGAAAAACAACTCGATAATTTCCTGCAACTAAAAGAGGAATTTGAAAATCTCAATATTGACATAGGACGAGACAATGAAGAAAATGAAGAGAGAAATATTTTCAATCAAATTGATGAGAACTTTGAGGAATTTGAAATATTGCAATTAAAAAACAATACAATTCCAAGGGGTCTTGTACCGCTTGAAGAATTGTTTGATTTTAAGGATGTAGGTAAAAAACCTTCAATTCAACCAAATGGATCCAAAGTAAAGGATTGCAATATAGGTACTGAGGAAAATCCTAAAATTGTTAAACTCTTCAAATAATTACCTCCTGAAGAAAAACGAAAATACATAGATTTATTTAAACAATATACATATGTTTTTGCATGGGAATATCAAGATTTAAAGGTTTATGACAAAGCCATAATTCAACATACCATACCCATCAAAGAGGACCAAAAACCTTTTAAACAAAAATTGAGGAGAGTTAATCCTATTCTACTTCCTTTGATAGAGAAAGAGGTTAAAAAATTGTTTGATGCAAACATTATAGTACCACTCAGATTCTCTAAATGGGTGTCAAATTTGGTATGAGTGAGGAAAATTTCTGGTGAAATAACGTTGTGTGTGGATTTTAGAAACCTGAATAAAGTCTCTGTCAAATATAACTACCACTTACCAAGATGGATCATATACTTCAAATGGTAGTTGGATCAAGTAGGATTTCATTGTTGGATCGGTTTTCTAGTTATAACTAGATTTTAGTACATCCAGATGATCAAGATAAGACAAATTTTACAACACCTTGGGGAACTTTTATGTATGTCAAAATTCCTTTTGGATTGATGAATGCAAGGGATACTTTCCAAAGAGAAATGGATATATTTTTTGTAGATAGAAGAGACTGATTCATTGTGATATATTTAGATGACATAACTGTTTTATCCAGAGTTGATGAGGTTCATTTACATCACTTAAAATTGTTTTTGAAAGATGTATGAAATATGGAATATCCTTGAACCCAAAGAAATCTATGTTTGGTTTAGAAGAAGGAATATCTCTAGGCCATATAATTTCAAAAGATGGTATTAAAATTGATCCCAGTAAGATTGAAGCAATTATGAAAAGAAGTGCAATATTTCATTAGTAGGATAAATTTCCTAAGGAGATGTATACCCAATTTGACTGAACTTCTAAGGGATATAAATAATATAATGAGAAGAGACACTGAAGTAAAATGGAACCTAGAAGCAAAATTCATTTTATGAAGTAAAAAAAGAATTGACACAAGCTCCGATGTTAATTAGCCCTGAATTTACAAAGTATTTCATGATTTTTTCTTTTACATCTGAGCACACCATTGCAATAGTTTTATTGCAAAAAAACAGTGAAGTATATGAACAACCTATTGATTTCTTCAACAAATATATGAGGGATGCCTCATTAAAGTACAATATCGTGGATAAACAAGCCTTTTCTTTAGTAAAATAAATCAAATATTTTAGAGTTTACATTCTTCATTCCCATATCATTGCATTTGTCCCAAATACCATGGTAAAAGATATCCTTATAAAAACTAATCCAGACAGAAAAAGAGGGAAACATATTGCAATTATTCTAGAATATGACATTGAGATAAAACCCATTAAGCTCATCAAAGGTCAAGGATTGGAAAAACAATGGCTGAGTCCAATTTCCATGCACTAGACATAAATTTTATAGTTGCACTAGATGAATAGGAAGAGCAAGGGACTCCACATGTATCAAAAGCTTTTGCTACCTATACTTGGTATGCAGATAATATTTTTGTATTATAGAATTTACAAGCTCCCCCTGATTGAACTAAGACAAAAGCTATATTTCTCAAGTTAAAAGCTATGAAATTTTGTATTTTAGATCAAGATGTGTATTGGAAAGATGTTGGAGGTATTCTGCTAAATTGTTTATTGTAGGATGAAGCAGAAAAATTCGTATAGGAATTCCATCAAGGGGACTGTGAAGGAAATTTATACTGGAAAACCATAGCCAACAAAGTCCTAAGGGTTTTTTTTTATTGGCCTTTGTTTGTAGATGTTCATAAGAAAGTTACCACATGCCATGAGTTTCTGAAGGAAAGTGTTGGAGCAGGGTCCCCTGGGGTACACATTTTGGTATACTTTTGTATATGCATATTATGTGAATGAGTCAAGGGGCTTTGGGGTGGATCAAAGTCCCTATTTTTATGTAAAAGGTTTGAAGGATAAACTGTGGGTCTCAAGCCATGGTTTGAGACCATAGTATCTACGCACTATATTGATATAAAAAGATATATCGAGTCTAAGTGAAAGGTAACTTAACTGGATATGATGTTTCAATCTAAGCTTATGTGTATGTGATACTTTGTAAGGGTTTCAGTCTGGGTTGGGTAGAAAGGCTCCTGCTGGATGTGTTCGTGGAGACCTAGTCTTAGTTGTGTGCGGATTTCGTTGGTTGTGTGCGCAGAAGGGTAAATTGTAAGGGAAATTTGGTTGTACTAAATTGATTTGAATTAATAGAAGGATTTATTTTGGCATAAATCATCATGTTATCTATCTGTGTTATCCATTTTTTGTTCTGTCTTAATTTCGCTTTACTTCGGTTAGGCTTAAATTTATCTGCGCAAATACATCTATTATTTATGCATGAATTTATATTGATGGTTGATGAATCTTCTTAAGTAATTGCACCCTAGATAGATATGGATCCGGTTATGTTATGATACATCTGCGACGAAGTGATCTGTGATTTTGTGTTGTGATCTAATAAAGTATTATTCTATATTGCGCACATATGTTTATGATCTATATAAGTCTGCAATAAATCTACTTAGGGCCACTACATTATTTTCTTCCTCAAGGTGCCAAAACCTAGTTGAGTCACCCCCCCATATTGTTCCAGGTGAGACTTTAATTTGCACAAGTAGGTCATTTCCGAAAGGGCTAGAATTTGGAGGGTTTGTTGGTTATATGATAAAATCTACACTTGGGTCAGGACTCCTCAAGCCAAAAACAAGAGAAACATTTTTCCCTCGCCATTGAAACCAATTTCAGTTGAGGTTCCTTTCCAACAATGGGGCCTAGATTTTATAGGAGAAATCCATCCAAGATCTTCAGCTCAACATAAATGGATTTTTATAGCCACTGACTACTTCAACAAATGGATTGAAGCTATTCCAACCAGACAAGCTAAAAACACTATAATAATTCATATTTTAGAAGGTAATATTCTTTCTAGATTTGGCTGTCCAAACAAGATCATTACTCACAATTATTTTGCTTTCAAATCAAAGAGAATGATTGAATTTGGTCACAAATATAACATAAATGTAGGACACTCTACTACTTATTATCCACAAGTTAATGTGTTAGCTGAGTCTTCTAATAAGAGCTCAGTCAACATCATAAAGAAACTATTGTAGTAAAATAAAAATTCTGGGCATAAGAAGTTGATTAATTCCCTATGGGCACAATTAGAGCTAAGAAATCTATTGGAATGTCACCTTTAAATTAGTATATGGAGTGGATACAATTTTTCCTACCTCCCTGGTAATTCTTGTGCTAAAATTGTTGCAGGAATCACAACTAGAGGAAAATGACTTATAAAGAAGGATAAATCAAACCATTCAGTTGCAACAATCTAGGGAGGAGGTATACAACAAAACTCAAGTAATTGAAGAAAAAATCAAGAATATCTATGATAGAATGACTAAAGAAAATGCTTTTAAATTAAATGATCTTGTTTTGAAGTGGGACGCCAGAAATGAAGACAAAGGAAAGCATGGTAAATTTGAAAATTTGTGGAAAGGACCCTACCATATTGAATCCTTTAAAGGTAATAATGCATTCTTCTTGAAAGACTTGAATCGAGAAGAAATGCCAAGTGGACCTATCAATGGAAGATTCCTCAAACAATATTTCTCTCAAGAATAGATAAATTTTATTCAAATCATTTTGAATATCATTTTATTCTTCTATTGCAAGTGTGGGTGGCTAACATAACAAATTGAAGCCTGAAGAGAAGGCCCTAAGCTTATGATGAGCTGCTTCCATATTTATAAATAACAACAGTCAATCAATTCAGCTACAAAATAATGACACCATGCCCAATGGATAAATTCTAATGATCTACATCGTTCTTGACACCCCACAGGGAGGATGCCATCCCCATTAGAGCCACTGTTAGGGTCCTATATTTTATAGCATAGATTGATAATTATCTATCGATTTATGTATAAAGATGTAGAAAAAAATATCTCATCTTGCAAATTATTTCCAAGAAAAGAATAGAAAAAAAATAGAAAAAGAAAAAAAGAAAAAATAGAAATAAAAAGAAAAAGGGGATATAAAAGTATATATTTGTGAAAGAAAAAATGAAAGAAAAGAATAAAAATATGAAAAAATAGAAATAAATGAGAAAAACCCCAATAACTGAGCTAGTCTAATTTCCACTCAATAAAAAATGATCTATAAACTTAGAAAAAATCAAAAATAGGCTTGCCAATCAAGATGCAACATTAGAAATGAATTAAGTAGGTTTAATTAACTAATCACACCATTTAAGCATGATTAGTTAAGTTGTAAATAAATTATGTTTTCATTAGTACTTTGATTAAGCATGTTTAATTAGTTTAATCACATTGTATAAAGCATGATTAAGTAATTTGTAATAATTTTTTGTCGAAATGACATTTTGTCATTATGTAATAAAGTTCGGGCACAATCTAACAATGGTGATATAACCCGCCAGGTCCAATAGCGGGCCATCGGTTTTAGAATCCCCCAGCCCATTTGACGGTTAATCATAGGAGGGGGTCTAAAAAGTGGGTTTCCCTTTCCCTTATTTTTCAACGTGGTGCTCTCCCATCCTGTTCACACACCTCCCCTCCGAAAACCATCATTTCTCTCTTGTCAAAATAGTTAGCCGTTTAACTATGTTTCTCCGCTCCATTACTCTTCCGCCAAGTGGCGTTGTACATCCCACTATGCCACCACTCCCTTTCACCAAGTGGTACCAACCATTGCACTTCAGGCCCTCTCCCTCTATAGTTACATCCTCCCCACTCCCCATCCAACCTACTCCCGCCAAGTAGCCTACCCATTACCCTAACCAAAAAATCCACTCCATAATGTCTAAAACTCCAATGATAGAAAATTTTCTATAAATTTACAATTGTGTCATTCTGGTGGCCCCTCCTGTGCACAGTTCTGAACCATTGAGCAGAAAATGTTTCCACAATGAACTAGTCAACAGGTGAACCTATCACCATGACCCCGATCAACAAAATCAGGGCCTGTAAAACATCCAATAATCAAGCTCACCTATAAAATCTACAATTATCAATCCACTGACCTCTAGTCGATCTAATTCCCAGGTAATTACAACATTCTCGTTCCTTTATTTTTCATCATGGCTCCTAAAGGAAAATATAAGAAAACATATGAGAACCCCATGCTACCTCTTGTCATTGACCTAGACCACCTGCCCCTGGTAGATCAGGAGTATAAAATCTTTGAAACCAGTTATGAGTTTGATCTTTATGAAATTAAAAACTGATTAAAAAAAACTTCATTGATCAGAGTGATGAATTGGGTTTGTGGAACTCCTTCCTACCCCAATTCATTTTTCCCCAAACTCATCACTTTCTTGAATTTGTGGCATGGTTCCATTCTAGATATTTTCCTAGCCAGAAAGAAATTGTAGCCCAGAATGGTGACATTATTCTCACCATAACCCCTCAGTCAATAAATAAAATGCTATAAATTCCCGAGTCGATTAATCAAATGTTATAAAATCCAAATATTGACTCTTTGAAACCATTCTCTAAAGAGTTCCTCATGGATCTCTAAAATAATGTTACCTTCCCTAACATAGCCAAAAAAATTCATATTTTCTTACCTGAGGATGCCCAATTACCTAAGAAAAGTCCTGCTTATCCATCCTCTATGTTCCCTGAAATGACAAAGAAAATCATGTCCATATTTTTTTTTTACTGGGCTATCAATCCAATCAGTGGGTTGATGAAGCCATCATGGGATTTTTTTGAATTTTCCCAAAGGATGAAAAGCCCTCAAATATATTCAACTACAAAGAGTTCTTAGAAAATTCCATTCATGAACAATTCCTTAACTTTTCCACAGAAGGCAGGTTCAAGTATGCTTCAGTTTTAGTGTATTTATTTTTATTCCATCAGGAAATTTGTTTTCAAATTACATTATAGAAATTGAATGAGAAAGGAGATGCCTAATATGTAATTCATTATAATTCCTTGGTAAGGGAGCATACAAATTAATTTACCTATAGAGACTATGTTGACCAATTTTTTTATGTAGCTTCCTGCCTATTGAATAGTGATGTTGAACCAAGAATATGACTAGAGATAAAGAGATTTCTGCATCTAAGTGAGAAGACTAAAACATGTGGCTGTTACTTGTACCAAAACAATACTAAAATCAGAGTGTATGGATGTAAACTGCCTCCATATAGGTTACCAAAGTATGTCCCTATGAGGATATATTCATCATATTATATCATATAGATGATCAATATGGATGATATACATTTTTTTGCAACAAAGAAGAAGTCTCAATTTAAAATCAAAACACAGGTTGGACCCTTTATTTGCGACACGATGGAAGTAGGAAAGGAAGTTGATTTACTCATAAAGAAAATGATTTTCAAACTCAGCTTCACTTGGTCATATGACCCCTTTGGCATTATCTCGAAACTTAGAGTAGAGCATAAGACTACTCCTTATACTCGCACTCTAAGGCCTCAGATAGAAACTTTTATGGCTCAATAGCAATGGGAGGAGAATAATTTACAAGAGGAAGAAGATTAGGTTATATATACAACAATTTCATAGACTCTAGAACCAAAAGAGAGACATGAAATAGGCCAAGGAAAGATGTTTCCCTTTCAGTCACAAATATTGGAGAAAAATATTTCCTAATCTATACGAAGAAGCAAAAGACCAATCCGACGTCATATTTTCTGCATGAAGATGATACGTAGTCTACTATAGTTCTAACAGGTTCTTGTGCTTCTAATTTCCTAATAACTGAAGACATTTTTAAAGAGTATCCATCCTCCACAGTCTCCCAAGAGCCTCTAGACACATCTCAAACAACATAATTTGTTCATGACTAGGATGAACAAAACATATTTTCCAGTTACAAAGAGATTAAGAAGAAAAATGAGATGCTCAAGGCTACCACCTATTCAAAATTTTTGAAACAGACAACAACCTCACAAAATAGGCTTCCCTTTGCCTTTGACACAGAGAAATAACATACACATATTACTTTCCTCCAAGCAGAAGTTCCTTTTTCAAAAACTGTAGATGACTACAAGAAGTTTATATTTTCCTTTTATGTTGATCAGATTCATCCCATTTCTCAAATGAACATGCACAAACAAATATGTGAGATGTTTTATTCAACTTTGACAAACAAGGCAATGCTAGCTTCGAAATTTCAATCTCCAGTTAACAACATCCAGTATCAATTAAAACTTGAGAAGATATCCTCTTTGGCTAAAGATACAAAAATTAAATCATTGGAGGATATAGTAATAAAATTAGGATATGATTCTAAAGATGTCAAGGCTGCTCAAGAAATTTTTAAGAGAAATAATGTAGACATTGCAACAATGAGGAAGCAACTCAAGCTTCCATCCACTGAAGATCCTCAAGCAAAATAAGTTGAAAATTTGGAGAAATATAAAGAATATATGCTCAAAATTATCATTGAACAAAAATTTTAGATTAAACAAATGAAGATTAAGATTGAGAAATTGTTAAAATAAAAGGAACAATCATCTCATCTAGCAGTCATTCCACTCACAAAAATTCCCATTGCAGGTAAATTGGTAGTAGAAACATCCATTTCAGTAGCCATCAAAACAGGGGTACAGTCTAAAGATCCATTAGGAGAATTAATCAAGGCCATGGAAGAAATATCCATCAAAGGGTAGGAAATTGAAAAGCTGAAAGCTTAGTTTAAAAAAATTTAGGAACAAAAGTTAAAAATTGACAATAAATATGTAAAATAGCTTCAAAAGAGTAGCAGACAGAGCCATAGAATTGAACAATTGGAAAATGAGTCTACTATGGCTCAAAAAATTACACTAACCAATGACAACATATGGGTATAAATAAATGAAGCCATCACTAAAATCTGGCCCTCTATTGAGATAACGTTTTAGGAGGAGGAAATAATATATAGGTCAAAGGAGATTGTTGAAAAGGTAAAATATAGTTTGGGATAGATGTCAGGTGAAGGAAATACATTGATAAAATTTCCAAATTCAAAAACTAAGGATGAACTAGAAGAATTTGAGATTGAAGATAGGACATAAACCATCCTTGAAGTTAAATGAGTCCTTACCAAAAATAATATGATGTTTAAATCAGAAAATAAATTCCATAACTTGGAGGCAAACATTCAGAAATTTCACAAAAAAATCAATGTGCTGCATCAAAAGGGGCTGCAAGGGATAAAAGGTATTGGATTTAAGTTAGTTAAATTGGAGGATTATCATCAAAAATTGTACAACATAGCCAAGGATAAGTCAAAGTTTTCCACCATCGAAGGAACCATCACAGGAAAATCCTTCAGGAGGGTTTGGAATTCAACCTGCTCATTAAACATGAAATAAAACATTTTTTCCTAATCAAACCAAATTTCCAGAAATATACCAAGGTGGATGAACCTTATAGGAATTTAGCTAAATTATCCATCCCAAATTAGAATAAATGGGATAATTTGTGTCCAATTCTAGAGTAAAAATCAGTTTTTCATCCTCGGCAACAGAGCAACAATTTTTTAGTTCTATTCATCACCAACAATCCTCAAATATAGTGCCAACAAATTCAGCAATTTTTGTTGTCCTAAATTTTTGTACTATTTTTATAAACAATTTTTGAGATATTTTGTAGTAAATATTGATATTTTCAATCAAGATATTTTGTTAATAATTGTATAAATACTTCATAAATCAAAGTATTATGGGTTGGAACTTGTATGAAGAAAGAAGGTTTTTGATGTAAAGTTGTTCACTGAGCTAAATGTGATCGTATTCAGTAATACAAAAATGTGCTCCAGGATTCATGTGTCAGACAAATCGGTGATGTTTTTCCTGTGAAGTAATTTTATTTCTCTATCTTTCCATATGTTTTTATTATATGTATTTTTTAAATAAAATTAAGGGTTGAATTTGTTTAATTACACTCTTCTCTGGCTTATAAACAATATTCATGTTTTCAAATTGAAATTAAATATATAATTCTTTTTTAAATGCTTTGTGTTTAATTTAATCTAAATATTTTCCTCCAATTCATTCCACATAGCTCAAAAGATCCAATAGTCTACGTATCTTTCCCTGCTACATGTCATCTGTTATTTGTGCACTTGATTTACTTAAGGTTTACGACTCCATTTCCCAATGGTCTATTCTTGAAGTTTCAACCAAATATTTCAAAAATCAACTTCTAAACTCAATAACTAGCCTAATAACTTTAATCAACAAATCTAAATCATAAATAGAGATCCATATTTGAAGATGGAAGGGCTAGATCCCAACTTCCAAAGTGGTCTGTGATTTCCTCTGGGTTTCTTTAACAACCTTGGGAAATTACAGAGTGCTAAAAAAGTCAATAAAAATGTAAAAGAAAAAGCTAGTGGAGGAATCAACAATATCCCGCTTGACCCAAAAAACATACCCTATGAATTAATAAACGTCATGAAATTTATCTCTGGTTTAATATGGGAAAATTGGGAATAAAAAATATGATTTTATTTTGTTTGATTATGATAACAATGTTAGAACATGACAAAAATTCTAGGATGATATTTTTGTTTTCATTGTTAACAAATTGAATTATTGTTGAGCATGATACTTGTTCAATTTTAGTATATTATTGTTTCTATAAAAAAATACAAAGGAATGAAGTAATAGTCTTTATTGGATTGATTAATATGTCATAGGATAAAATTTTCATGTAAGAAATGTAGAGATAGAGTCCAACGGATGAAGGAATTAAGAGACTCCTCTAGATATTACAAGTACATGGAGGAGGTTGAGGGTAGGCATTAAAATTTATAGACCCAATTATTAAAGCATAATCAAAGTTAAACAATAGTAGAACCAAGATAATGTTTCCATGATTTAAATTTTGACAAACATATAAAGGTATTTTCAACATGGGTAAAAATCTAACAATGTTAGAGGGAGTAGGAGCAAATTAGGAAGTTGTTCACACCAAAGTTCCAATAGTAAATAAGAACCTATAAAGATTGAACCTAAAAACCATATATTTATAAGTCCTATACTACTAAGCCATATAATGTTAAGGACCCATTGCATATTTTAGAAGGTTGTTCAAACAATGACAAGACGAAGATGGTTCTCAAAGATACCTTTAAGAGATAATTTTGAAAATAAAAATCACCTCTACTTTATTGTGAGTTTAAAATTGGACAATAAATAAAGACTTTGATTCTTGTGATAAGAAAATATTTCTAAGTTCATGATTATTCCAAAAAAAATAAAGGTAGAGTTTCCATATTCAATCCCCCTAATAGAGCTTCCATTTTTTGGGACTACCTATAACAACTAAATAATATCAATGAAAGGAATATTATATGGAAAATTTTCAAATAATTTATTTTAGTAAAATACATTGTTAATTGTTATTGTGATGGTTGTAACTCCCTACCCACATTTACCCACTTTTACAATCTCTCAAAGGTAAACATGATATGGGAGTTACTATCACATGACCCAACATCCAAGTTCCAATTATGGAAGTGGGGTCTACCATCCAAAACTTGTTGCAATTTCCTTGGGACACTAGATCACGTAGATGTCATACCACATTCATTGATGATATTACCCTAAGTTGGAACTATCCTTTTACCTACCCTCACATCCTAGTTGCATGCAAGCCAAGCCTTCCATGGGGCCAAAAGGCCCATACCACATGCATAAACCATCCACCATGCGACTACAATATAAATTTCTCAGTTAAGAGACTTTGGCTGCAAAATCAATGCCACATTTTTTAGGGATAACCTATAGGCCACTGCCTAGAACTGCCCAGAATTTTCCAGAATTAGGTCTAAAATAGACAAAAGTATGCATAACCTATACTTAGGATCTGATTTTTCCCAAACATGACAAAAAAATGATGAACATTTTGAAAAACATATGGTAAACATGGTAGGTATGGGTCATGAATGCATATCTAATCATATTTTGTTTCATTTCATCAGAGAATCACCAAGAAGGATCATTTCCCTCTCAAGCTAGTTGCATAAAACTTATAAGATCATACATTTAGATAATCATTTAATAACTTATCAAATCATGGAAAATATCCATAACAAGAGAAAAACATTTAAACATTCCTATAACCATCATTCAACCAGAATGAAACCATGACAAACCAATCATAAAATCAACACAATATCCATACATGTGCTCAATGATGTCAATACAAAATAACACATAATAACTTAAGAAAATTCTAACCAAGTCATGAACTTCCATGTACCACTTGACCATAGATTTGGCTAAACCAAATATCTCTTTTAGCCAATCACCCCTGTGCCATATTCCAAGTATGAATGTGGGATCACATGGGATAAGACAAAACATAACCAACTAGGGATTCTAGAGGCTAAATCATCTCAACCCTCAACCACAGTGATTTCATTGAAACTGGTCCAAAAATCACCAAAACCAAAAGATATTGGATGCCTCTGATTTCCTAACCATACCTAGAGGAATTTCCCTGTCTCCACCCATACGTCAAGGGCTCTAGGAGAATCCACTTCTCTACCCTAAACCCTTGGGAAATTTTCCGAGACCACCTCACCAGGATCCAAAATTATCGACCATCCATAGCTTAACTAAAATAGGGAACCCACTACACCATGGATATCTAGGAAATGGAAATTTGAGGATGCAACCACTGTCAATCCAATAAAATTCCATGACAGTGATGAAAAGTAACCAAATAACCAAATGTGTGTACCATGCATTCAAATATCAACAAGGAAATCACACATGCAACCTGTTACTAGAAATGTTCTCCTAATATAGTTGTTTTTCTAACCTTATTTTTCACTTCCCACTAATTCCTTTTATTGCTTGCATATTTCTGTCCAAGTTCCCTCTCTCTCCAAGTCCAAGTGAGAATGCCTCAATATCCAAGGGAATGCTAAAATTCTCCAAGAGTAACCAAGAAGTGATCAAGAGTAACTAAGAGTAACTAAGAGAAGCATAAAATGTTCTTCCTCTCCTTTTATTTCCTTTTCCTTTTATTTTTCCTTCAATTTCCTTCATTTTCCTTTGCATTCATATTATTGTCTCTTCATATTACTTTTCTCCTATTTTCCTTTATTTCTTATATTAAATTTCTATTTATTTCCTTTTTCCTTTGGAAATTCCAATGCCAATTTCCATAGCCAATAATAAACCATAAGTGATTCCCAATGTAATATTTTCCCCTCCATTCATCTTCGAATATGTGTCCCATGACCTTGGTTTAATTTATTTACATAGAAAATTAACCCAGGCTTGTTATAAAGCCCTCCCTGTTGGGGGAACATCGTCCTCTGTGTTCAATGAAAATTATGACCAAAAAAACATATTTCTTATGGGAGATTTATAAACATAGCTCGATGCAGTATTTATAATGACACTATTGAAAAAATGGAAAATATACTTCTTATTGGAGCTTTATAACACAATTTGATGCGATATTTACAATGAAAACATAGATACACACACACACAAAGATATATACATACACACACACACACACACAGATATATATACCAAAAATGCATTTTCTTCAACCAACAAATAAATAAGGATATGATGCCCACACCTTATCATCCATATCCCATGTAGCTTCATCGGTCCCAAAGTGCTTCCTATGCACTTTAACTTGCACTATTTCTTAATTCTAGACCATGGGCTATTTCCGTTGCAATACGCATTATGGCTCTGGCTGGAACTCTACCTCTAGTTCCACCTACAATACAAACCAATCAATCACATGATCAAAATCCTACACATATCTCTTAATATATGAAACATGGAAAACATCATGGAATTTGAATGATGGAGGAAAAGCAAGTTTGTAGGCCACTGGTCCAATGCTATCAAGGATTTAAAAAGGTCATCAATATCGAGGTGCCAACTTCGTACAAGACCCAAACCTCAAGGAGATCCTCTTGGGATTTATGTCCAAGTACACATGCTTCCCAACCTAAATCTCCTTGAATGCTCTATGTTGATCTTCATAACTTCTTCTTCTTGTCCTATGCTTCCTTTAAATTCCTTTTAATAACTTGAATATCCTGCTCCACTTTTTCCAACATATCTGGTCCAATAAACATCCTAATCACTAGATCACTCCAGTTGGTAGGAGTATTACAACTCCACCCATAGAGAGCCTCAAATGGACTCATATTCAATGATTCATGATACCCATTATTATAAGAAAAATCCACCAGTGGAAGATACTCCTCCCACTTCCTTTGTTGATACAAGACATACATCCTTAACATATACTCAAGGATCCTATTAACAATATATATATGTCCATATATGTGTGTGGATGATAAGTTGTACTGAAAGCTAACTCTATCCCCAAGCCTGGAAAAAACTCCTTCGAAAAACTAGAAGTAAACTTGGCATCTCTATTCGATATAATATTCTTAGAAACCCCACACAACCTCACTATCTCCCTAATGAATATATGAGATAACTCATTAGCTTAATTAGTATACTTCACTACAATGAAGTGAGCTACCTTTCTCAGCCTAACAATCACAACAATGATGGAATCATGTTGTCTCAATGTCCTAGTAAATCCTATAATGAAGTCCATGGAAATGACCTCCAATTTCCACTCTGGAATCATAACAGTTTGCAACAAACCACCTGGATGCTTGCATTCATATTTCACCTGCTGACAATCTAAGCACCTTGCAACAAACATTGCCACCTTTTTCTTTACATTCGACCAATATTATACCTTGTAAACAACTATAAAAGTCTTCTGGTATCCTGGGGATCCTCAATATGAATGGACATGAAACTCTCTCAAAATAATATTCTTCAAGTCGTTGCTATCTAAAACATAGATGCCACTCCTAAATATCACCAAGCCATTTTTCGTGAGGTGATACTCCTCATCCTTATCACCTTCACTCTATTGTTGTAATCTCTACTTTAGTTTCTGGCACTTTTGATCATCTTTCCCTAAATGCAAGGTTTGTTCTCGTAAATCTGTTTGATAAGATCTCACGATTGAAATATGATTCACCTGCACTCTCCTACTAAGAGAATCTACAACTATGTTATCTTTTCCTTTAATGTACTTGATATCAGAATCAAACTCACTGAGAGTAAACAACCATACATATTTCATGACATTCAAATTGGTTTGGTCAAACAAGTACTTCAGTCCACTCTTATCACTCATCAATATGTACCTTCTTCTAAGGAGATAATCTCTCTACATATTCAATGAATGAATGATCACTACCAACTCAAGATCACGAGTCACATATTTTTGCATGTGCTCAAACAACTTTCTTGATTCATAGCAACCCACCTACCCTTCTTGCATTGGGACTCCACCAACTACTTCCTTACATGCATTTGTATAAACCAAAAAATTCTTATCATGATCTGGAATCTTCAAAACTAGAGAATTTGTAAGAAAATGATTCATCTTCTCAAAGCTAGATGCACACTCAGTATTCCATTCAAATTCCTTTCCCTTTCTCTGCAAATATGTGATAGGATAACTAATCTTAGAGAATTTCTTGATGAACTTCATGTAATAACTTGCTAGTCACATGAATGATTTCACCTCATCCATATTCCTCAGATTTTTCCACTCCATGATATCCTTAATATTTTTTGAATGCACGGTTAACCCCTCCTTGGAAACAATATGTCCCAAATAATGAATCAGATTCTGAAAGAAATTTCACTTATTGAGCTATGCATACAAATGATTCTATATCAACAATATCAACACTAATTCCAGGGGCTCTACATGCTCCTACTCATTTTTTGAATATACCAATATATGATTAATAAATACTATCATAAACTTATCTAGATAAGGGAGCAACACATTGCTCATCAAACACATGAAGGTGGTTGGAGCATTGGTAATACCAAAAGGAAGCACAACAAACTCATAGATCCCATACCCTATATGAAATGGAGTATTGTAGGTTTCTTCTTCTTTGATGTGCACATGATGATATCCTAATCTTAAATAAATATTCAAAAATATGGGTGCTCGCTTTAGCTGATCAAACAAATTATCAACATGAGGCAATGGGTACATGTTCATGATAGTCACCTTGTTTAGCTACTTGTAATCAATGAAAAATATGAGAGTACCATCCTTCTTCCTTACAAATAACACTTGTGTACCCGAAGGAGACAAATTTAGCTTTATGTATCCTTTATCAAGCATATCTTAAGCTACAACTTTGGTTCTACCAACTTGGGCATGCTCATCTCGTACAATATCTTAGATGTTGGTGCTACCCTTGGCACCAACTCAATAAATAAATCCACCTCTCTATGAGGAGGTAAATCTGGAATCTCTGCAGGAAACACATCTTGAAACTAATATAAGATAGGATACTTCCTTAGGACTTCATCATTCTCAACATCCTTCCCTTTGTCACAAGAAACATGTACTGAAAAATATTAAACATAATTTCCTCTTTTTTCTCTTAGATGTGGCATAATTGTAACTATTCTCACTAATGTAGGCTTCTTCTTTCCCTACAAGACTCTATTTTCTCCATCATCATTGAGGAGCTAAATGGCCTTGTCATAGAAATCCACCTTGGTCCTGTGAATGAATAGCTATTCCATACCCAAAATCATGCTATATGAACCCAAAGGAAGCACATTTAGATGTGTTGATGTAGGCATACCATTAAGGTAAAATGAACAATATATCGCCCATTAATGAACTCTTGTCTTGGTCCCTGTAGCCAACTGCACCAACCAACATTTTGCATGCACTTACTTATTTAACTGACATTGATCCACCAAGTCATGACTAATATATATATATATATATATATATATATATATATATATATATATATATATATATATATATATAATTCGATCTAGGATCAATCAAAATAGAAAAAATTTGATCAAAAATCTTACCTTCCATCTCAATAATGATGCCTAATGATCTTCCTGCTTATTATCCACTATTGGATGAATCCGAGGAAGGCTTTGGCCTACATCCCCAACTTTCGGTGCCTCTTGAGCACTGTAGATCTTATAAATATTGCCCCGATGTGATGGAAAATCCCTCTTGTGATGGTCTTCACGATAGCTCCAACACCCCAATTGTTTTTTCCATCACCTTTATTTTTCCGCTCCTCAAACTGAGACTCATGTCCTCTCTCAGTTGCATTGAAATTCTTATGAGGTGCCACATTTTCTTTATCACCTGCATCCTGGGTTATTCCTTGCTTCTTAAGATATTTTCCTTTAGTATTCTTGTTACCCTTCTAGTCATGCTTGAACTCAAACTTGCACTTAGATTGATGATAAAAATGTTTTAGCTTTCTGATGGCTTCCTCCAATGACCAAGGCTCATCAAAATCAACCTGTTCTATGAATGATAATGGAAATCAACTGATGAATCTTTAGATCTTTGTCTTCTCATCCTTGCAATAGGGCACATATATCAACAAATCAAGAAATTTGGTTGTGTACTCAACATTTTACATGGAACCCATCTTGATATTATAGAATTCATTTGTTTTTCCATCATAATACCTCTCAAAAAGGTACTTCTTCCTAAAGAGTCTCTCAAACTCTTTCCAAATTTGATCCTATTGTTTGATGCCTTTGACATGTTGGACATCTTCCCATCAAATATCCACTTTCCCTTAACACTGAAGGTATCTATATTGTGTTTCATGTTATCTGATTAATCATGCAACCTAAAGAATTTATTCATCCCAAGCAACCATGCTTCTTCATCTTCTAATTTCTTCAATTCCCCATCGTAGGAGGCTTGGATTTATTGAACTCCTCTAGAAATTACCCCCTCTCACTCCTCCTATAAGGATGATGGTGATGGTGATGATGATGTCTCTTGGAACGAGTGCTAGAATAGAATCCATGACTGCTAGCCTTCCTCTCAGGTGTATCCAAAGATCTGCAACTCTTTGGTGTATCATATTTTTCCATATTGAGACCCGATTCCATCTACACCATTAGTATTTTATCCCTGTTTGTCCCAATGACTGATTCCTGGTTGTCCCTGCTTTTGCAAATCTGAAAGGCTCTAGAGGACTTCATTAACCTCAGCTTAATTTTATTCAGCTTTGGAAATCATTTCTTGTGCCTTAATCAACCACTCTTTTTTTTCCTTGTAACTCACAATTTCCACATTAAAACTTCTTAATGTATTTTCCAAACCATGAGAATAACCCTCTCCCTGCTACTCAACTAATCCCTCCCATCCTACCAATGTCTCTTCCATAATGTAGAAAGAGTCATATGGACTATGCTAAACTATTATTCTCTTCATATCTTGGCCTTTTATTGCTTGCAATATGTCATTGTCAGCTCAATTAAAACATAATAAAAATCATGATTCAAGTTATCTTCAGGAAGTTTATCACATATTCACAAGCCAATCTAGATTAGCACAATACATTATCATAATAATACTATCCTATAAATGGGTATCATAACCATATCAATAAATATAAAACATGCATGTGTAAGAAAATTCATTTAGCCCAAGGTCCAATGGTGCAACCTCACTCTAATACCACTTCATAACACCCCACCCCACATTTACCCACTTTTACAAGCTCTCCAAGGTAAACATGAGCTGAGAGTTACTATCACATGACCCAACATCCAATTTATAATTATGGGAGTGGGGTCTATCGTCTAAAACATACTACAACTTCCCAGGGACACCATATCACCCAGATGTTAGACCACATCCACTAATTAACTTACCCTGAGTTGGAAATTGATTTTACCTACCCTCACAACCTAATTGCATGCATGCAAAGCCTTCCATGCAGCCAAAAGGCCCCAACCATACACATAGGCATTTCTCAATGTGGCTACAACTTAAATTTCTCAGTTAAGCGACTATAGTTGTGAAATCAGTATCACATTTTCAGGGATAACCTGCATGCCACTACCCATAAATTTCCAAAATCAAGTATAAAATATGCACAAGTATGCATAACCTATAATTAGGCTTATATCTTTCCCAAACATGCCAAACACATGATAAACATTTCAACATATATATGGTAAACATGGAAGCTCCAAGTCATGAATTTTATGAAACCAACTCCAAAAATAGAAGAAAAGAGATATCAACGCCTTAGAAACAAGCCATTTTGAGGGGGAAACCTACTTTACATTACATAAATGAACAATTTTTGGATGATACAAATGCAAAAACCTCCTTATATATATAAGAGTCCATGGGGTCACAATATAATCCTAGCCAACCTAACAATAATAATGTAAGGGCATAATAATAACAATATTGGGGTTACAAGGGTACACAAATAGAAATAAGGGGGCCACACTAACAATAATAAGGGACTACACTAGTAATATAGGGACCTAACATTCCCCTCTCCTTCAAAAAAGTGGTGTCCTCAATGCTTGATTAGCTATGGATGCTTCCGTATAAAATTCTCATCCTCGCATGTAGAATCTTCAGTGGGCAAGTTCTTCCACTTTATGATATACTCTGAAATGGACGCACTCGCGAAGAAGCAGGAAGCTCCAATATGTATGCCATAGTACCAATATTTTGAAACACCTTGTAAGGACCATAGTACTTTGGAGATAATTTATTATCCTTCTTAGCTTTATTGAGGGACTTTTGTTTGTATGTTTGTATCCGTAAAAATACATAGTCTCCTACATCAAAACTTATCTCGCTGCAATGTCAATTTGCTTATTGTCTCATTCTTTTTTGTGCCAAATTTAGGTTATCCTTGAAGAGTTGGAGAACTTCTTGTTGATGCTCGATGTGATCTTCCACTTCTTGAACCTAGAAATTTCTTTTAAAGATGATGTGATGGACGGTGGATGATATCCATAAAGTGCCATAAATGGGGTCATTTTTGCTACAGTATGGAAGGAAGTGTTATACCACCATTCAGTGAGAGGTAACCACTTGACCCATTTTTTTTGTTTATCAGATACAAAACAACAAAAATATCCTTCCAAACATGTATTCACTATCTCAGTTTGACCATCGGATTCAGGATGAAAATATGAGCTATGAGCTAGTTGAGTACCCAAACAAGAAAATAATTTCGTTCAAAAGTTTCCAGTAAAATGTGATCTCTGTCACTTACAATAATCTTTGGGTTTCCATGTAGCTTTTGAATTGTTTCCATAAATGCTATAGAAAATTTACTTGCTTTAAATGGATGAGATAATGCACAAAGTGTGCATACTTGGTAAGTCTTTCAACTACCACCATGATGACACTTTTTCCTTCGGACTTAGGTAAACCTCTGATAAAATCCATTGAAACCTCCTCCCAATGTTGACTTGGAATGGATAAAGGTTGTAGAAGACCCAGGGTCAAATTTTCTCAACTTTATTTTGCTGGCAAACCAAGCATTCTGCCACATAATTTTGAATATCAGATTTAAGGCCATCCCCAAAAAATTATTTCTTCACCTTGGGGTAAGTTTTTAAAAATCCTAAGTGTCCTCATAAAGGAGAAGTGTGTAATTCCAAAATAATATTTTTTTTTATTTGGGAATTCTTACAAATATATAAGCGATATTTTTACCATAAGTAATCATTTTTCCAACTAAATATATCAAATGTACTAGGATTTTGCTGCAAATTTTGAATGAGTGTCCACACTTCTCCATCCTCATTCCATTCATCCCTTGCTTCGGTTATCCAATTTGTTTAGATAATAGAAATGGCACAAAGCAATGCTTCCACCTCTTCATCCTTTCTTGAGAGTACTTCTGCAACAACATTTAGCTTCCCTTTTTTGTAGATGATTTCAAAGTCATAACTCAACATCTTTGTGACCCACTTTTGCTGCTTTTCTGAAGATAATCGCTGTTCCAAAAAGTGTTTAAGACTATCATGATCATTTTTTACCTTGAAGTGTCTTCCCATTAGGTAAGGTCACCATTTATTTAGTGCATGTAGTATTTCCAACATTTCCTTCTCATAAATATCTTTCTATAAATACTTTCCTTTGATTGGATGACTTTCAAAATAAATGGGTCTTCCTCCTTGCATTAAAACAACACCAATTCCATTTCTTGGGGCATCACATTCCACAATAAAGGTTTTTTTGAAGCCTGGCATAGCTAAGACTGGTGCTAGGCACCTTGCTTCTTTAAGATGTTCAAAGGCCTTAATTTCTCTAGGAGTCCATGAAAATGCATCTTTATTAAATAATGTTGTTAGAGGTGTTGCTATTATCACATAATTCTTAAAAAACTTGTGATAATACCCTGTTAACCCGATAAATCCTCGCAATTGCTTTATGGTTGTGGTGACTTTCCATTCCTTAATGTATTTAATTTTCTTATGGTTTACCTTAATACCCTCATGAGATACAACATGACCCAGATATTCCACCTCTTTTACTCCAAAGAAACATTTGGATGTTTTTGCATATAATTGTTTCTCCTCCAATAGTTTCAGCACCTTGTCATCATGTTAAACATGATCCTTCCAAGACCTGTTGTAGATTATTATATTATCAAAAAATACTTGCACCAATTTTCTAAGGAAGGGTTTGAAAATGGAATTCATCGACCCTTGAAATGTAGAAGGTTCATTGGTAAGTCCAAAATGCATGACCAAAAATTCATAATGACCCTCATGAATTCAAAATGTTGTTTTCTGAATATCTTCAGTCTTCATTCTAATTTGATGATATCCTGAACGAAGATCCAACTTGGTAAAAGAAATTTCTCCATGTAATTCATCCAATAATTCATCAATCAGAGGAATGGAAATTTTATATTTTGTAGTGAGATTATTGAGCTCCCTATAATCTGGACACATGCACCATGATCCATCCTTCTTGTGCACCAATACTAATGGAGCAGAGAAAGAACTTTGACTAGGTTGAATTATACCAACCTCTAACATTTCTGCAATCATACGTTCAATTTCGCTCTTTTGGACATAAGGATATCTATAAGGCTTGATGTTTGGAGGAACACTTCCTGGAATCAAATGAATAGCATGATCATGGTCATGAACAGGTGGGAATCCTTTGGGATTTTGAAACACCTTGGAATGATTGTCCAAGACTTTTTGGAAATCTGGAGAAATAGATAATTTTGATGTTGGAACTTCTAGTGAGCATAATTTTGCAATTAAACCTCATTGTTATTTCTTCGGAATTTTTTTCATGACATTAGAGCTTATTATCTTTCCCAGCTTCACTGCGATACCATGTAATTGGACATCCTTTCCTTCCAAAAAGAAATTCAAGAAAATTTCTTGAAAATTAAAAGATATCATGCCCAAATATTGTAACCATTGTACTCCTAGTACAACATCAACACTTTCCATTGGAATGGAAATCATTGGACTCTTCAATACATGTTTCGTGATGGTTAGCTTGATATTATGGCATTTTCCAGAGAAATTTATAGTTCCTCCATTTGCAACCATCACTTGACATTCTGGTGTTGGGTATAGGAAAAAATTCAATTCCTTGTTACCTATAATGAATAAAATTATGGGTATTTCCCGAATTAATCAACACTATTACCTTTTTCTTCTTGATATGTCCTTATATCTTGAGAGTGTGAGGAGTGGCAATTCCTTCCAATGAATTACATGATATGGTCAAACTCATTTATTCTTCTTATTGGGTTTGTTCCTAGTGTATATACTCTTCTTTTGAAGTTTCTTGTCCATTTTCTTCCTCCTCTTCACAATCTATGTAAAATAATTTATTCTTAACACACTTATGCCCTTTAGTGTATTTGCTAGCAAGACTGTAGAAAAACCCTTTTTCTCTTTTTTCTTCCAATTTTTGTGGTGTCAACCTTGTAGGTTGTGGAAGTCTAGGAGTAGCAACACTTCCATATTTATAGATGTGAGGGGTAGGATTCCACGTCGCCATAATTTTACATTCAAATTTTCTTGCCAACCTGAATTCCTTCTCCATTGAATTAGGTTCCCAAAGGAAAACCTCATGTTGGATGTTATCCTTTCAAGTCCCTATGAAGACAATAATCTTGTGTTCCTCTAGAATATCAGTTACCCTTATATTTAATTTTTGGAAGTCCTCAATGTGCTCTACCACTGAACCCTTTTGTTTGAGATTTATCAATTGGATAAAGAAGGTGTTGCTCTTTGTATCCTCATAATATGCTATCATTTCCTTTGTAAAAATTGACCAAGTGACAATATTTTTACAGAAGCAAAGCCATCGATACCATACAAATGTATTTTGTTCTAAATGTAAAGTTGCAATGCGTACCTTTTGTTTGTTTTGCACATTATTGAGATCAAAATATTGCTCCATATGTAGTATCCATGTTACGGGGTCCTTGCCATCAAAATTCTTCATATCCATCTTTGGAATATGTTAGATTTTATGAAATCATAATTAACATTTATTTTTTTCTCATCATGAGTTTCCTGTACTATCTTTTTGCCTATAGGAAACATTTATTGTATAAACTTTGTCAAACCTTCCATGTCTTCTTTTAGATCATTCTTCATGTTTTCCATGTTGTATTTCATTTTTTCATCGATCTTAGCTTCCATGCCATTATTAAAACCATCCATCTTTGCTTCCATGCCTTTCTTCAAACCATGCAACTTAGCTTCGATGCCTTTCTTCAAAACTTCCATTTCATTTTTGGTTTCTCTTTGCGAGAGAGAAATTTGGTGCACTTTCTCTTGTAATTTTGATATGTCATGTTGCAATTCTTCATCTTCATGAGTCATAGTAGAGACTTCTGAAGGCGTAATGGGTGTTGAATTATTTTTAGGGGTCATCTTAGAACACAATACTGATATATTCTACAATATTCCCTTGGAATAAATTCAAATTGATTTTTCAAACAAATCTTATGCAATTCAAAAAAAAAAATACACACCTTTTCCTTGCTTTTGAGGAGCTTGATATTGAAACTGAATTATCTTTGTGATTTTGGATATTCAATATCTAAAATTTGGTCCTGTAGTAGTCCTCTGAATCTTATTTTGAATTCCATAGGTCTGATCTGATTTGGATTATTCAAAGAAAATTTATGCCCAATCTCCCACAATGACCTAATTATGGACTGGTTCAGTAGCGTGAACTTGCACAATGTGCCACGTGTCACTGTTTCCTCCTTTGGCTCTGAAATTAATACACAGGAAACTAAAATCTATCTACTTGTGGCCACTTTTTATAGAATTCCAATTTGATTCTTAGAGAGAGAGAGTTATGATGATTTTCCCATGGTTACCTCTTTGAGATGAAATTTGGGAGCGTGCAAAAAAACATAACTTCCAGAGATCATATCTCCGAGAATATTATGAACCAATATCTGACATTTTTACATGAAGTTCCTTAGGATTTCAGCTTCGCGTGATAAATATTTTACTATTTTTAGCAGTTTTTTGGGTCCAGAACTTCTGAAGCCATTTTGAGGCCCTAAACGACATTTTTTGGGCATCAAAACTCAATCGAATATGAGTCCATTCCGGACAAGATATTGTTTATCAATATTTTTAGTCCTCGGATAGATATTTCTAACGATGTATCTTATGCATCAAACATAGATAGTATGCCAAAGTTACGACCCTAGGAAATTGATGTACCAATTTACCCGACAGGGCCCATATTCTGGTGTTTCATCTCCTAGGGTAAGGTTTTTGGATGTTTAGGGTTTTCCATTATTTCTTAATCATATATAGGCCTTTGAGCCTCATTGTAACACAAGGTTCAGAGGCCTATAGCCACCACATCTCTTCTCATAGGTAAGCTACCAACGCCCTAGCTAGTTTATTTCCATTCTATCTGTAAAGAAAATTTAGTTCTTTGATATTAATGAAATGAAGTGTTATTTTCACTGTATTTTTATATTTATGGTTATATGTGAATTCTGTTGCGTTCCTTCATAAATATATATTAGTGGTATCCAAGTGATTTTTTATTTCTTGATCTTTATTTGCATGTCCCCAATGAGGACAAGGTATAAGGAGTTAGGGCTCGATCTTGTTGAACCTTTGCAAGATCAACCTCGCAAACCCCGACAGCCACCCATGGGGAACGAAAATAAATATGAGGGAGTAGGATATCCTATCAAAATATTGCTTGAGGAGGCCATTGAAAAACAAAGGAATGCGATTATGGATAAATTTTCCCAGATCCTTCAACGACTGCCCACTGCTGGCACATCTGCATCCAACAATCACTCTGGAGGTGCAACTCCTTTTAAGGTACAAGTAAAATTTGACATTCCCATATTTGAGGGCCAAATAGATGAAGATTTCGTAGATAGATGGTTGAATCTATTATAAGGATATTTCTCAGTTCATGACTTTTTCAACGAGGAGAATATTATTTTTGCACTCCTAAAAGCTACTCCCTATGTCAAGGGTTGTTGAGAAACCTACTATGAGAAAAGGATGAGGGGGAAACCTCCCTGTTCTCAGCCATACACACTTGGAATTTTTTCCGAGACGCCATCAAGGAAAAATATTATCCCATTGGGAGCTATGAGGACAAGTACATACAATGGACTATGCTGCGACAAAAAATGGATCAAGATGTGCATGAGCTGATGAATTTGTTCCATAACCTACACACAAAGTTGGGTATCAAAGATTCGAAGAAACATTTGGTGCTAAAGTACAGCAGTTGTCTTCATAGATACATTTAGGAGGAAATGGAGTTCCTTGACATCTCCTCGCTTGGTATGACATACCGATATGCTGCCAAGATTGAACAGAAATTGAAGAAGTGAGACTTTGGATTTGCAAATCAAAAGCAAGAGAAAGGTGCCACCAAACTGCAGAACAAAGGAAAAATCCAAGGCATGGTGGCCCAAGATAACCCATGGGAGCCACAAGCAAAGAGCAACCCCATGAATCCAAATAAGGACACAGGAAAGTGGTGTAGGTTCCATAAGAGCTCCACTCACAACACAAGTGAGTGTCGGGCCAACAAGTCATTGGTGGACGAGATGAGGGCTTATGAATTGGATGCATGCTCAGAATCTAAATCAAAACCCAACAAGAGGAATGAAAAAGGTAATCACATTATTTACGCGGAGCCCAATGCCACCGTTTCCACTACAAATATCCAGAAGGAGGAACCAGAAGATCCAAAGGAGGAGGAGTGTCTCTTCCTCTCTCATATGTGGGTAAAGTGTTCCCTGCCACGCTTCATTGTCTACAGTGGGACCCAGAAGAACCTCATTTCATCAGAGGTCATGAAACGTTTGGCTTGTTGACCACAGCACACCCACAACCATACACCATCGGGTGGATTCACCAAGGACGGGATCTCCGCATCAGCCAATAGTGCCGCCTTCCCTGCAACATCAAGCCCTTCACAGTTGAGGTATTATGTGATATTTCTTCTCTTGATGTTTATGATGTATTATTAGGCCAACCATACTTGTGGAAGTGACATGTTGTGTATTAGTCTCGGCCTCGCGTGGTTATTGTTACTTTGGGAAATAAGTTGTACAGGATACCAGAGGTACCACCACCTATGACTATCTCTTTGGTTACTGCAAAACAATGCAGTAAGCTCATTTCGAAAACTAGGAATTATTTTTTCCTAATGATACGCCCCCAGGGAAAGAAGACTATTGTGGCCATGACCTCCAAACAAGGCTACTCTGTACGACAAAAAAAAATGGACAAGGTCATGGCGGAGTATGAGGACATATTCACCTCACCCATAGGGATTCCTCTACACTATCAAGTCAAGCACCCCATTGATATAAACCCAGGTGCACTACTGCCCAATGGGTCGATATATCGATGCCTTGTTATGGAGAACGATGAAATCACGAAGCAGATTCAGGAATTGCTATAGAAAGGTCACATTCGACCGAGTTCATTGCCCTGTGGGAGCTCGATCGTGTTGGTGCAAAAGAAGGATGGGACTTGGAGACTCTGTAATGACTATCAGGCGCTGAACAAGATCACTGTCCAGAATAGGTACCCAATCCCACGTATTTATGACCTTCTAGATCAACTCAATGGGGCAAACTATTTCATCAATATTGACTTGAAATCTAGGTATCACCAGGTACCAATCGAACCCTCTGATGTGTGGAAGACTTCCTTCAAAGCCAAGGATGACCTTTTCAAATGGTTGGTCATGCATTTCGGGTTGAAAAATGCTCCCACAACCTTCATAAGGCTGATGGACAACATCTTACGACCATTCACCAAATAATTTGTAGTATTTTACTTTGATGACATTCTAATCTTCAGCCAAACTTTGAAAGAGCACCTCCACCACATCCGAAAGGTCCTCGAAACACTGCAGCAACACAAGTTGTGTGCCAATTTGGAGAAGTGCACTTTTGGCATGACCCAACTTCAGTATCTTGGATACATTATTGATGAATGAGGGGTGCATGTGGATCCAACCAAGATCCAAGTAATTCAGGATTGGCCGGCCCTAACCACTCTAACAGACCTTTGCAGCTTTCTGGGCCTTGCTAATTTATACCGCAGGTTTATATTGGGATTCTCTCATATCACTCGGCCCTTTGGTCAAGTCACCAATGGAGGAGTGAAAGAATTTTTTTTTGGTCAAAATCTCAATAGAAGGTGCCCATAGAATAGAAACATCACCTCTTCTCTGCCCTAATGCTCACATTACCAGACTTGCAACAACCATTTGAGATCAAGATAGATGCCTATGAATATTATATTGGGGTAGTTCCTACTCAAAAGTGGCATCCAGTGGCATTTCACAGTTAGACACTGTCAAACACAGTCCGCAAGTATCCCTCTTATGACAAAGAACTATATTCCATTGTGCAAGCATGCCGCCAATGGAAGCATTACATTTTTGGGAAGTAAATGGTTATCTACACAGACCACCAACCCTTGTAGTTCATACAGACACAAGGGAAGTTGCAAAACAATCACCATCAGAAGTGGTCCACATATATGCAAAAATTTCATTTGAACATGAAGTATAAGAAGGGCAACACCAATAATGTTGCAAACTGCCTCAACCGAACACTGATCGTGGTGCTAACCAAAATTCTCAACTCTTGTGGGCATGAGATCTGGAATTCAGTCACACATACAAGACACTCTTGTAGGGTACGCAAGTTCCAAATTTTCACATCCAGGATGCACTGCTATTTCACCTGGGAGACATTTGTGTTCCTTCAAGCGAGCGTACCAAGATGATTTTGGAAGCACACTATATTCGAGTCGCTTGGCATTTCGGGGTCGAGAAAAAAGAGCCAGTACTACAAAAGTATTTCTATTGGTCAAACCTTCGATAAGATGTTGGGAAATACATCAGATCCTGCACTGATAACTCCATTTCCAAAATGACCATCAAGAAGCAAGGCCTCTATAATCCGCCACCTACCCCTAGGCGAACTTGGGAATCCATCTCCATGGATTACATGTCAGGCCTTCCTTCTACTAAGCATGGAAACGCCTTTGTTTTCATGGTCATTGACAGATTCTTGAAAATGGCCATTATGTCAGCCTGCAAGAATAATATCACAGCAGAAGCCACTGTTAAACTCTTATTTGAATGAGTGTTTGTGCACTTTGGGATCCCACAGTCTATCATCTCAAATTAGGAAACTGGGTTCCTCAACACATTTTTTTCTAGCCTTTGGTCAATGCTGGAAACCAAGCTCACCAAGTCCACAGCTTTCCATCCCCAAACTGATGGCCAGACAAAGGTCGTCAACATGATGATTGTACACATTCTATGCATGTACAATTCAAATCATCCACACACATGGGACGAGAGCCTTCCCTATGTACAACATAGTTATAACCAGGCTCTCCACAGCTCAACCCCTTTCAGGTAGGCCTGGGGTTCTAGACACTATGTCCCATTGACGTAGCCATGCCATTTGTGGATACTCAGGCTGATTCAACTCATGTCTAGTCTGAAGCTAACAAAGCAAACAAATTCATTGAGCACATTTAGTAAGTCTGCCAGCAGGTTCATGACATATTGAACAGAGCCAATGCTAAGTATAAGCAACGACATTATCAACATCGGGTGCCACACCACTTCTAGATGGGTGACAAAGTGTGCCTACATTTTCAGAAGGATTGCCTCATTGGACCCCAACGCAAGCCTCGCCCACCCTAATATGGGTTGTACGCCATCACCAAGGCTATAGAGAATAATTCCTTTGAGCTCAGTATTCCACCATTCCTTGGTCTGCACCTAGTATTCAATGTGGACTACTTTCGGCCCTATTTCCCACCTCTACTGGACACCTCTGACATATTGCATGGAATATGCCACCAAAAATTGTATCATTGATGCAAGAGCATTAGGCACAATAAAATACTTTGTAGCTAAGTAGACATAAGGAGGCCTCATGTTTTTAAATTCTCATGTAATTATTAGTATTTAGAATAAAATGGTTAGGAATTGCAAATGTTCTCTAACCACTAGAGAACATGAGGGAAGGAGATTAAGTTAGGAAGGTGAAGAGTCAGTTTCATTTATTGTTGGAATTAAGTCTAACTTGAAGACTTTGGAGAATTCCAAGAGTCTTTTTGAGCTGTTAAGGAAGCTGAGTTGATTCATTATTAATTTGTATAAATGTAAGCATCAGGGATCAGATCTAGGGGGGATAATTAGAGCTATTTAAGAGGAAGATTAGGAGGATAGAGGCTACTGACTCGAATATCTGGCCAGGAATAAGAATGCCTTTGTATTTGATTTCCTATATATGAATGAGAGAACTATGTCTGAACCATATGTGCATTTTTTGATTTTATTATGTGTGACTTGTATTTAATTGAGTCCTGTGTATATGTTGAGGGAAATGAAATTGGGGGAATCGATCACAGAATGGATCAATTCCACCAAAGGGTGAACTTGGGTGTTGAATACTTAGACCTGGCCTTGTTAAGATGCATGGTTTAATTTATGCAATTTATATCCATCGGCCTTATCTATATATATATATATATATATATATATATAGGGTTGGATTCAAATTAAGGGCTTGTTCCAAAAGACTATTATATGCTTGAATTGAAATAGTGCAAAGATGTCAAATTAAAGGGCGCACATTGCATAGAGGAGCGGTGATTTTGGGTCACAAGCATGGAGGAAAGGCAACATCGTAAGTGTTGTAGCTGAATGGAGTGTTTAATTCGTTTGGTAAATTGACCATTTTGTAAATTGCTGAAAGAAATCGACAAGGAACCCGATTTGCATAGATTGGGAGTGATTTTGTGTTTAAGTCACAATATAGTGATTGTGTGGAGAATTACATGTGAAATCTAGAGAAACATAACCATGAATGATTGAGAAGATGGAACCGTGAATGAGGAACAGTAAAGGCGGGTTTATTTATCGAAACTGGTAGTTTCGCGCGAACCCATAATTGGTAAGTGGAATTGCGAAAAAAAAAACATGATATGGGTCTGCGTTTGACACGTAAGGCAGAGGTGGTATTTTAAAACTACCTATTTCGCGTTTTTTTAGGGTTAAAGTTCGGAGGTTAAAAAATGCGATTATTGTCAGATTTGTCAGTAGAAGCACGATAAGACTCCAACCGTTGGATGGTTGAGTCGTTGAATGCGTGGAGGGCCCCACACGTCATGTGATTCAAGTTCAAAGGTTAATGAAAATGTATGATGATAATGCTTCGAGCAGGACTTTAATATATGAATCATATGGGTTGACCAAGGTTTTTGTTATGTATTTGTTGGCGTTGGGAGTTGTAATGTTAATTTCCCATATATATACTAATAAGAAGTGAGCACATATGGTCATGCTAAAACGGTTAATGTGTTGATATTTATTTAATCGAAGTTTGAAGTATGGTGGGTTGTTAAAGTATTAACACATACGGTGAAAGCTGGCATTATACTTCGGAAATAAATGCTAAGGGTCGAATGCTTAATATTCATGAAGATGGGTTTTAGAACACGGTTAATAACCATCCCAATGGAAGTTTCTCCCGCATAGAGAATTATAATCTGGGTGTATTGTATGGTTTCATAACCATAGGCTTAATAAGAGATGAGATTCCACATAGGGTTAATGTTTGCCCAGATTTAAAATTATTTGGGTAAACTTGAAGTGCATTAATTTTATATGCACAAAAATTGAAGATTGTGGTTTAAGATGGTTAGCCCAAGCATCATGTGGTATCAGAGCTGGAATAGCTCGTTGAAAATAAATTTTGAAATGCATGTGTACTGAATTAGTGAAGGAAGTTGAAGTTTTAAATTTGTTTAAGAGTGATTACAGATTTGAAGAGGGGTGTAGTGAACAGAGATTTGCAGAGCTGAATGACTGAAGGACAAGATCATGTAGGGATCTTTCAGGTAAAATAATTTTAAATCTGATTTAAAATTTTAATTGCAGAATTATGGCTGCAGAAAGTGAAAACAAAGTTTGATGGTGAAGGCAGTGAACCTGATATTCAGCTAAAGGTTGGATAGGGAGAAAATTGTAGTATTCTCAAGAGAATGTGAGTTAATGAGCAGTGTTTAACTCTAGTTTGAAGAATTTTTTGCAGAATTTAGAGTGCAGGAAATTGAATAATCTCAGCAAAAGAAGATCACAACTTTGAGAGCAATGATGAAAGAGTCCAACAGAGGATTCTAAAGTGAAGAAGAAAGGTGGTAGAACCTTGAGGAGATTCAACAGAGGTTGAATGAGTTCTAAGAGTTGCAGAGTGAAGCCTAGAGAGAGCAGAAGAGAGTGCTTAGAAGGTTCCAGCAGATAAGGGATCAATACTTGCCAAAAGCCCAGATCTGGAGGAAAGGATTGGTGAGGTAAGTGGCAACAGGAGAGCTTGCTATTGCAGAGGCTTGGTGCAGCTAATGAGTGAGGAATTCATGAAGGAGAAGATGACTACTGATAGTCATATCAGAGACAACAGAGGTTATGAGAGAGGCCACAACAGAATGAAGATGAAGAAAGAAGATGCCAGGATAGATGGCATGAGGAAGAAATTGACTGATGCAGAATATTGGAAAGAGGTAGCTGAGATCAGGGAGAAATTCAACAAAATGGAACTGATGATAAAGGAAAGCCAGAGAGTTGTTTGGCTCATGAAGAAGAAGGTAAAGTGGCACAGGCTACAGATGAAGAGAGAGCAGAGGATACATGCTCAGCAGAAAGAGAGATTACTCAGGATGATTGAGTAATTGGAGAAGGACTTGAAGACTGAAACTTCAAGTGAGGCCAAGGGATCAAGTGACTTTACATCTGATGATTTTTGTATGTTTGCAGAAAAGATGAGAAATCTTGAACAGAGGATGGATGTCCAATTGAGACGTGCATAACTCAAAGAAGCTGAGTTGAGAAAAGAAGTTTCTGTTTGTGAAGCAGAACAAGGTACAGATGAAGAATGGATATTTGTAAAGGATCTTGTGGATCATGGTGAAGACTTAAGGCAGCAAGAAGTTTGTCTTGCTGAAGAGAAAATCATTGATGATTTCCTGAGTTATTGGACAAGTCCAGATCAGCTGGAGGATGTAAGGCCTTGTATTTTTGAATCTGAAAATTGTGAGGTGATGACAGGTTCTACATAAGAAGAGGATCGGTCTGAGGCAATGATAAATGAAGCAACCGAGACTGAAAAGTCTTGTGGTTTTAAAACTAAAGAATTGTGTATGTTTTCAGGTACATCACAAGGAGATGAAAAACCTTTAAAGTTTGCTGAGAAGGAAAAATTGAATCTAAAATATGTTTAGATCAATGCTGAGATAGCAAGATCTCAGGAGGAATTGAAGACAGAAGAGTCTAACGAGAATATTCAGCAGAATATTGAGGCAAAGAGAGAAGGACTAGTAGATGATTGGTCAAGAAAAAGTGAAGGTATAAAAGGTTGTGTAAGGTTCCCAAAATCTACTCCAATTGAAGTTGTTGAATTGTATAGAAGGTTGGATTTTCAAAGAAGAGAATTGGAGAAGCAGAGGACCTATGAACAAGATAAATTGCTGAAGAAGCAAGACAGAGGAATTGTCATGAATGAAAATCAGAGAACAAAGGATAAGAAAATGATTTAGAAAAATTAAGGAGTTCATTTCGGTGAATCACAGCAGAAGGACATTCATGAAATAGATGAGGGAGAGAAGGAGAGACTAACAGACTGATGGAGAATGAAAATAAGCATATTGATGTGCTGACAGAGGAATTGGAAGGAAGCTCAAAACAACATACTGATGTGTTGTCAGAGGAGGAAGAGGTATTGAGACCTTGTAATTTTTGTGTTTAAGGTTCATGTGTTAATTATGCAGGCAAATAAGAACAACAAATTAAAATTGTCAGAGAATTGAATGAAAGAGAAACTATGTTGGCTGAGAGCATAGTGAAGGATCATCATTTTAACATGGTGATTGGAACAGTGGATATAACTCTGGAGGCTGAGAAGAAAGACAGTAAGAATTTTTCTAGGTCTTGAAAGAGACTTAGAATTGCAGAAAGAAGAGTTGGTGACTGGGTAATCAAATGAAACCAGTGGGTCTTGTAATTTTGACACTGGCAGTTTGATTGTGCTTATAGGTAATGTAGAAGACAACCCATCATTTGAAATTGTCTTGGGAGAAGAAGGACTATTGCAGAAAGAAGGTGGAACAGTCATGCAGAAACTTGTTACTGCTGGTGACAAGGAAGAATTGGCTTGTCTGATGGGCCAAGAGCAGACTGTGGGGCAGATTTTTAAGACTAACATAGTGATGAAGAATTAGAATCCTATTCTGATGGAGGATGAGGATAGAGTGGTTGAAGAACTTGATTTTATTGCCAGAATCAATCAAGGGGATGAAATACAATTACTGAAGATTGTCCAAGAAGAAGAAGGAGATGCTGAATTTAAATTGCAGCATATTGAGGATGTGAAACAAGTACAATTTGAGTGGCTGAAATGTTTAGTGGAAACATTTAAACAGGAGAAGGAGATTGCAGACACTAAAGTAAATTTTCCTAAAGCTGTGGAAGAACTAGGAGCATATACTAGTTTTCAAAATTTAATTATGCTTACTAGTATACAAGGAGAAATGAGTGGTTATGTTACTGCAATTAGAGAACTAAAAGATATTTTAATTTTTAAAGGTAAATTTGCAAGTGATGAGAAAGAGAATGTTGTAGAGGGATAGGAAGTTTGGGAGGTAGAAACATGGGGGGTGACATCTGCAGAAGTAAAAAAAAATACAGCAACAATGGAGGAGATAACCGCAAGAGCTCAACAATTAAGAGCAAGAGCCGAAGTAAAAGCCGCAAAATTCTTGGAGGCAGTAACAGCAGCAGCATTGTCAGCAACAAAAACTGGAAGCAACAACAGTGGGAAAAGTTGTTTCTAGAAAGAAGATAATTTGGACATGGAGATTGAAAGCATAAGAAGACTGATGATGAAGATGTCTCAGAATCAGCAGACAGCAGCAAGAGAGTAGAAGGATTTTAACAAAGGAAAGATAAGAAGATATTGTGAAAGTATAGTTGGAGGTAAGTTGCAGAACAAAATATGGAAACTTGGAGAAATGAAGTTGAAGAATAATGCAGCTGATGGACAGCAGAAAAACAGAGTATGGGATCCAGGAGGCAGAGATTAAAGACACATGATCAGGAGAACATGAAAAAATTGAACCTTGGGAGTCTGATGTAGGAGCATTAGGTACAATAAAATACTTTGTATCTAAGTAGAAATAAGGGGGTCTCATGTTTTTAAATTCTCATGTAATTATTAGTATTTCGAATAAAATGGTGAGGAATTGTAAATTTTCTCTAACCACTAGAGAACATGAGGGAAGGTGATTAATTTAGGAAGGTGAAGAGTCAGTTTGAGTTATTGTAGGAATTGAGTCTAACTATAGGACTTTGGAGAATTCCAAGAGTCTTTTTTAGTTGTTAAGGAAGCTAAACTGATTCATTATTAATTTGTATAAATGTAAGCATCAGGGATCAAATCTAGGGGGGAGAATTAGAGCTATTCAAGAGGTAGATTAGGAGGATAGAGGCCACTAACTCGAATATCTGGCCAGGAATAAGAATGCCTTTGTATTTGATTTTCTATATATGAATGAGAGAACTGTGTCCGAACCATATGTGCATTTGTTGATTTAATTCTGTGTGACTTGTACTTAATTGAGTCCTGTGTATATGTTGAGGGAAATGAAATTTGGGGAATCGATCACGGAATGGATCGATTCCACCAAAGGGTGAACTTGGGTGTCAAATACTTAGACCTGGCCTTGTTAAGATGCATGGTTTAATTTCTGCAATTTATATCCATCGGCCTTATATATATATATGTAGGGTTGGATTCAAATTAAGGACTTGTTCCAAAAGATTGTTATATGCTTGAATTGAAATAGTGCAGAGATGTCCAATTGAAGGGCACACATTGCATAGAGGAGCGGTGATTGCAGGTCACAAGCATGGAGGAAAGGAAACATCGTAAGTGTTGTAGCTGAATGGAGTGTTTAATTTGTTTGGTAAATTGACCGTTCTATAAATTGCTGAGAGAAATCGAAAAGGAATTTGATTTGCATAGATCGGGAGTGATTTTTTGTTTAAGTGACAATATAGTAATTGTGTGGAGAATTACATGCGGAATCCGGAGAAATGGAACCATGAATGATTGAGAAGATGGAACCGTGAATGAGGAACAGTAAAGGTGGGTTTCTTTATCGAAACCAGTAGTTTCGCATGACCCCATAACTAGTAAGTGGAATTGCGAAAAAAAACACGATATGGGTCTGCGTTTGACATGTAAGGTAGAGCTAGTATTTCAAAACTTCCTATTTCACGTTTTTTTTTAGCGTTAAAGTTCGGAGGTTAAAAAATGTGATTATCGTCGGATTGGTTAATGGAAGCACGATAATACTGTAGTTGTTGGATGGTTGAGTTGTTGAATGTGTGGAGGGCTCCACACGTCATGTGATTCGGGTTGAAAGGCTAATGAAAGGGTATGACGATAATGCTGCGAGCAGGACTTTAATATATGAATCATATGGGTTGACCAAGGTTTGTGTTACGTATTTGTTGGCGTCGTGAGTTGTAATGTTAATTGCCCATATATATACTAATAAGAAGTGAGGGCATATGGTCATGATAAAAGTGTTAAGGCGTTGATATTTATTTAATCAAAGTTTGAAGTATGGTGGGTTGTTAAAGTATTAACACATGCAGTGAAAGCCGGCATTATACCTCAGAAATAAACGCTAAGGGTCAAATGCTTAGTATTCATGAAGATGGGTTTTAGAAGATGGTTAATAATCATCCAATGGAAGTTGCTCCCGCATAGAGAATTATAATCTGGGTGTATTGTATGGTTTCATAACCATAGGCTTAATAAGAGATGATCTTCCACATAGGGTTAATGTTTGCCCAGATTTAAAATTATTTGGGTAAACTTGAAGTGCACTAATTTTATGTGCACAGAAATTTAAGATTGTGGTTTAAGACGGTTATCCTAGGCATCAATCATGGACATGAAAATCAATTACACTCGCCATTAAAATATCCAACTGTATCAGGTTGTCAAAGCTAGCCAACTCCTACACCGAGGCAAGTGGTTCACCAGGGACCAAGTTCAACAGAATTTTCCTAATCTCATGGAGGAAATCAATGCAACCGGGACCATTGCATGATCCAAGTGGATATTGGTGGCCACCAGCCTAATCCACTTGGGGCCCCACCATTATTTCTTTCAGTTTTTCATTTTCCTTAATTATAGTGTAGTTTACTATTTTTAGCAGTTTTTCGGGTCCTAAACTTTGGGAGTCATTTTGAGGCCCTAAACAGCATTTTTTTGGCATCAAACCTCTGGAAAATATGAATCTATTTTGGAATTGACATTTATAATAAGCATTTGTAGTCCTCAGACAGATATTTCTAACGATGTATCATGTGCATCAAACAGAGATAGTATGCCAAAGTTACGACCTTGGGAAATTGATGTACCAATTTACCCCGACGAGGCCCATATTCTTGAATTTCATCTACTAGGGTTAGGTTTTTGGATGTTTAGGGTTTTCCATTATTTCTCAATAATATATAGGCCTTCAAGACTCATTTTAACACAAAGTTCAGAGGCCTATAGCCACCACATATCTTCTCAAAGATAAGCTACCAGTGCCGTAGCTATTTTATTTCCATTATGTCTATAAAAAAATTTAAGTTCTTTTATATTAATGAAATGAAGTGCTATTTCTGTTGCATTTTTATATTTATGGTTATATGTGTATTCTATTATGTTCTTGCATAAATCTAGATCATATAGGGACATAAATGCATATTTTATTATTGTCTCTTCCATTTCACCAGAGAATCATAGAAAGGGGTCACACCCCTCTTAAGCTAGTTGCATAACACTTGTTAGCTCATAAAGTCATATGACAATTTAATAACTTATCGAATAATGGTCAAGATCCATAACATGAGAACACCATTTAACTAGACCTACAAATAGCATTCAACTAGAATGAAACCATGATAAACCAATCATAAAATAAACACAATAATTCATACATATTCACATTGATCTCAAATCAATGACAAATAATAACTTATGCAAATTCCAACCAAGCTAGGGACTTCCATATACCACCTGACCATAGATTTGGTATAACCAAATATCTCCTTTAGCCAATCAACCTCGTGCCATATTCCAAGCATGAATGTGGGATCACATGGGATAAACCAAAATAGAGCCAACTAGGGCTTGCAAAGGCTAAACCACCTTAACCCTAAATCGCAGTGATTTCACCTAAACTGGTAGAAATATCACCAAAATAAAACAAGCTTGGATTCCTTTGATTTCATCATCATACCCAGGGGAATTTTCCCATCTCCACCCATTTGTCAATATTCCTAGGGAATTCCCATCTCCACTCTCGAACCTTGGGAATTTTTCTGAGACCATCTCACCAAGGTCTGAAATCTATCATCATTCCATAGCTTAACAAAAATAGGGAACCCACTGCACTATGTATATCTAGAAAATGGCAAGGAAAGTCTAAAACCACTATTAATCCATGAAAATTCCATGTCGATGACAGTAAAGTAGCCAAATATAAAAATTTGTGTACAATGCATTCAAATATCAACAAGGAAATCACACATGCAACCTGTCACCTTCAATGTTCTCATGTAGTAGCTTCTTTTCCAAGCTTCTTATTTGCTACCCAAAAATTCCTTTTCTTTCTCTCTTTCTTCTATCCAAGTGCTCTCTCTCTCTCTCTCTCTCTCTCTCTCTCTCTCTCTTTGAGTCCAAGTGAGAACACCTCAATCTCCAGGTGAATACTACAATGCTCCAAGAGTAACTAAGAGATGTACACAATGTTCTTCCTCTCCTTTTTTTTTCATTTTCCTTTTTCTTCATTTTCCTTCATTTTCCCTTGCATGCATATTCTTGTCTGTTCATATTCCTTTTCTCCTATTTTCCTTTATTTCTTATATAAAATTTCCATTTATTTCCTTTTCCTTTTCCAATGCCAATTCCATTTTCCATAGTCAATAATAAACCATAAGTGATTCCACATGTAATATTTTTCCCTCCATTTAGATTTGAATACATGTACCATGACCTTGGTTTAATTTATTTACATAGAAAATCAACCTGGTGTTGTTACAATGGTAAAGTGTGAAAATTCCATGAGCTAAAATTAAGGAAAATGTCCATGGATTTTTATATCAAAAAAATATTGGAATTTGTAAGGCATGTCAAATATATCCAAGGTTAAAAGGAAAAATTCAATGTTTCTAAAATGGACTACCTCAATTATATAGGGATTACATTGAATTTTATGAGTCTTGTAAAATTGAAAAGGATATTAGAGAGGCCATGTATTGTTTTGATTAAAAAAAAGGGAAGCTATATTTCAAAAAGGTTTTGAAGGAGAAGAAATGAGAGAAATAACACCAGAGGGAGAAAGAATACAATATTCATAATTTTGAAAACCAAATAGGTCCCTTCTAGTAAAATTGGATATCCCAAAGTGGTAATAAGACAAATTATTTTTTAAGGCATAGGCCAAGGAAACCAATTTAATGTTGGATTTGTTTAGAAGAGCACTTGTACAGTAATTGCTTGCATCATGTTAGGTTCCTATAATAATAGTGTATTCCCATTATTGTTATTTTTAGTGTAGTCTATTGGTGTTCCCATGTATCCCCCATTTTTTTATTATTGTGCCCCATAGAAGCCCACTATTGTTATTATTGTTCCCTTACATTATTATTGTTGTGTAGGCTTTGATTATATTGTGAAACATTAGACTCCCATATATACAAAGGAAGTATTATCATTTGTATCATCCAAGAATTATTCATTTTTATAATGTAAAGGATGTTTCCCCCTTGAAGAGGCTAATTTCTAAGTCTTTTATCTATCTTTTCTTCTGTTTTGTGAGTTGGTTGCATAACATTTGGTATTAGAGCTTTGTATTTTAGGGTTTCGCTTCTTCAAACAGATCATCTTGGAATTTTCATTGTACCTTTCATGATACGAGTCTTAATAATCTAGAATTGAAACTATGTGGAGCATAAATATTGGTGAATTTCATGTAAAAATTTCAGATCTTGGTTCTCTATATTTTCAGAGATATGATCTAGGGAATTTAGGGTTTTTATAGGCTCTAAAATTCCATATCAAATAGGTGACCTAGGGAACATCGTCATAACTTTCTCTCCAAGCATCTGATTTGAATTTTGTAAGAAATTATTGGACGTGAATGGGATTTAGTTTTTCTTGTGTTATTTTCAGGGCTGAAGTTCGAAACATTGACATGTGGAATTCCCTACAAGTTTTCTCTATTGAACTAGTCTATAATCAGGCCATTGTGCAAGATTGAGCATAACTCTTTCTTGAAGAATCCAACCTTGCTATAATTTATGGGGTTGGAAAGTAAAATCATAAGGATACCACAAGATTAAATTTCAGATCTTGCAGAATGAAATTATAGAGGTTCAAGAACTTCAATATCGAGCTCCTAAAACGTAAGAAAAAGGTGGGTATTTTTTATAATTTTTCCTAACGTTTGTATGAAAATTAACTTTGAAGTTATTAAAAGGGCATATTGAAGCATATATATCAATATTTTCTTCTAAAATTCCTCCCAAAAAAATAATTATACATCCATTAAGCCCTCATAAATATCTATTATGACTCATGAAGAGGAAGAATTTCAACATGATATCTCAAAACTACAATACCAAGTGAAATAAATTTCACTCTCACAAAGAGCAACCAAAGATGGATTAAAAGGGGACATGGATGGATTAGAAGGGGACATGAATGAATTAAAATGGGACATGGATGGTTTAAAATCATAAATAAAATGTGACATGAATGGTTTAAAAACATACATGGAAGGTTTGACAAAGTTAATACAAGAAATGATTCCTAATGGAAAAAAGGTATTCCATGAAACTCATGGGGAGAATAAAAGGAATTTGAATTATTATTTTACAAACTCCAATGTAGGGTTTAAGACCCACCACATTACAAATATTGATATGAGGAATATTTATGGTAAGAATCCAATAACATGGATACTATAAATGGAGAAATATTTTGATCTCCATGATCTGCAATTCACACAAATTGTACACATTGCATATTTATATTTAGAACCCAATCATTTTGTATGCTATCGATGTATTTTTTCTCGTAAACCACTTGTCACTTGGTTAATTTTTACGAAGGAATTCATACCACATTATGAGGATACAAATAGAAACACATTCTTTAGCCAATTGATAAATCTCAAACAAAATGGTTCAATGGCGAAGCACATTGAGGACTTGAAAAATTGAATATCAGGGTAAATGGTATTTCATAGGAGGATAGGATTCATGTCTTCATAGTTACTTTGAAGAATAAAATCCAACATGAGTTTTTCCTTTCAGAACCTGATTAATTGAAGAAGGAATTCAAGGTGGAAAGAAAAGTCGAAAGAAAAATTATGGCAACAAGGAAGTCTACCACTCATAACTACAAATATGAAAGTGTTACTTCTGTTATCCTTCCACAACCTACAATATTGGTGCCACAAAAGTTGGAGGAAAAAAAAGAAAAAGGGATTTGTTACAGTTGTGATAGTAAACACAGTAAAATTCATACATGTTCTAAGAAAAAATTATTCTACATAGATTATGAAGAGGAGGGAGAAAAGGAACATGAATCATCAAAATAGGAGTATATACACCAAGAACCAACCCTAGAGAAAGAATAAATGAATCCGACCACATCCTGTAATTCATTTGCAAAAATTGCCACTCCTCAAACTCTCAAGCTAGAAGGATATATCAAGAAGAAAAAGGTAATAGTGCTAATTTATTCAGGTAGTACCCATAATTTTATTCATTATAAGACAACCAAGGAATTCAATTGCTTCCTATATCCAGTACCAGAGTGTCAAGTCATGGTTTCAAATGGAGGAACTATAAATTTCTATGGAAAGTGCCATAATATCAAGCTAACCATGACAAAATATGTATTGAATAGTCCAATGCTTTCCATTCCAATGGGTGGTGGTCATGTTGTACTAGGAGTCCAATGGTTACAATCTTTAGGGAGAATAGCTTTTAATTTTCAAGAACTTTTCTTGATTTTTTTTTTTTGGGAAGGAAATGAAGTTGAAATAAGGGGTATCACAGGGAAACGAAGAAAGATAGCCATCTCTAATGACATGAAAAAGCTTCTGAAGAAATAAAAATGGGGTTTAACTGCACAATTATTCTCTCTACAAGTTCAAACATCGAAATCATTTGTTTCTCCAGATCTCCAAAAATTCTTGGACAATCATTTCAAGGTATTTGAGACTCCCAAATGCCTCCCATCTATTCATGATCATGATCATGTTATTCATTTTATTCCAGAGAGTGTTCCTCCAAAAATCAGACCTTACATATATCCCTATGCCCAAAAATGTGAAATTAAATGCACGGTTACAAAAATGTTAGAGGTTGGTATAATTCAACCTAGTTAAAGTTCTTTCTCTGCTACATTAGTATTGGTGCACAATAAGGATGGATCATGGAGTATGTGTACATATTATAGGGATCTCAACAATCTCATAATTAAACATAAATTTCCCATTTATATCATTGATGAATTGTTGGATGAATTACATGGAGTGATTTACTTCACCAATTTGTATCTTCATTCAAGATATCCTCAAATTAGAATGAATATTGAAGACTTTCCAAAAATAATATTCAGAACTCATGAGGGTCATTATGAATTTTTGGTCATGCTTTTTGGCCTTACTAATGCACCTTCCACATTTCAAGGTTTGATGAATTCCATTTTCAAACCCTTCCTTAGAAATTTTCTGTTAGTATTTTTTGATGATATGAAAATATAGAAAAAGTCTTGGAGTGATCATGTTGAACATGTTTATAGGGTGTCAAAATATTGGAGGAGAAGTGATTATATGAAAAAAAATCCAAATGTTTCTTTGGAGTACAAGAGGTGGAATATTTGGGTCATATTGTATCTCATGAGGGTGTTAAGGTAGACCCTAACAAAATTAAATCCATTAAGGAATGGAAAATCCCCACAACCATAAAGCATATTAGAGAATTTCTCAAGTTGAAAAAGTATTATCGCAATTCTGTTAATAATTATGGGAGAATATGAGCACCACTAACAATGTTACTGAAGAACGAGGCATTTTATTAGACTTAGAAGCAACTAAGGTGTTTGAACATCTTAAAGAGGCAATGTGCCAAGCACTGGTCTTAGCTATGCCATACTTCACAAAAACCTTTATTGTAGAATGTGATGCCTTAGGAAATGGAATTGGTGATGTTTTAATGCAAGAAGGAAGACCCATTGATTTCTAAAGTCTTTCAATAAAGGGAAAGTATTTACACAAAACTATTTTTGAGAAGAAAATTTTTGCAATACTAAATGCACTAAATCAATGAAGACCTTACCTAATTGGAAGACACTTCAAGGTAAAAACAAATCATGATAATATTAAATAATTTTTGGAAAATAGATTATCTTTAGAAGAGAAACAAAAATGGGTCAAAAAGATCTTGGGTTATGACTTTGAAATCATATACAAAAAAAGGAAGCAAAATGTTTTTGCATATGCACTCTCAAGAAAGGATAAGGATGTGGAAGCATTGTTTTGTTCCATTTCAATTATCCAGTCTAATTGGATAATCGAAGAAATTGATGAATGGAAGAATGAAGAAGAGGTGTGGGCACTCATTCAAAGGTTGCAACAAGATCCAAATGCATCTGATACATTTAGTTGGAAAATTGATTCATTAGGGTATAATGATTGCTTATATATTTCTAATAATTCCTAACTCCAGAAAATTATTATTTTGGAATTGCACACCTCCCCCTTAGGAGGTAACTCAAGATTTTTAAAAACTTATCGCAAGGTCAAGAAGGAATTTTTTGGGATGGCCTTAAATATGATATTTAGAACTTTGTGAAAGAATGTTTGGTTTTCCAGCAAAATAAATTTGATACAATCAAGACCTCAGGTCTATTACAACCTTTAGCCATTCCAAGTCAATGTTGGGAGGAGGTCCCAATGGATTTTATCACATGTTTACCCAATTCTGAAGGAAAGAGTGTCATCATGGTGGTAGTTGATAGAATTACAAAGTATGCACAACTTGTGCATTATCTCTTCATTTTAAAGCCAATACATTTGCTACTGCATTTATGGAAACAATTCAAAAGCTACATGGAAACCCAAGGATTATTGTAAGTGTCAGAGATCCCATTTTCACGAGATCTTTTTGGACACAATTATTTTCTTGTCTCGATACTCAATTATCTCATACCTCGTCTTATCATCCTTAATTCGAAAGGAAAATTGAGATAGTGAACAAATATTTTTAAGGATATCTTATTTTATTTTTATCTGCTAAAAAACACAATGGTTCAAGTGGCTACCTCTAGTTTAATGGTGGTATAACACATCAATCGATACTGTAGCAAAAATGACCCCATTTATGGCACTTTATGGATATCATCCACCATCCATCACATCGTATTTAAGAGAAAATTATAAGGTTAAATTAGTGGAAGATCACATCAATCATCAATAATAATTTCTACAAATATTAAAGGATCACCTCACTCTAGTGCAAAATCAAGTGAAGCAATAGGAAAATAAACATCGTAGTGAAAGAATTTTTGATGTAGGAGACTGGTTATTTTGATGCATACAACCATACAAACAAATTCCCCTCAAGTAAGATAAGAAGGATAATAAATTATCACCCAAGTACTATGGTCCTTACAAGGTGTTGCAAAATATTAGTATTATGGCATAGAAATTTGGAGCCATCTTCATCTTCCCGAGTACACCTAGTTTTCCATGTTTCATGCTTAAAAAAGGTTATCGGTGACAAGATCCTAGTTCAAAAAATGTTTCCATAACTTGATGAAGAAGGAAAAATCATATTTGAGCCTGAATAAGTCATGAAAATAAGAACCCAACAACTACAAAAATTATTGATTTCAGAGTATCTCATTAAGTGGAAGAACTTAAATCCAAAAGATTCCACAATGGAGGATGATAATTTTATATAGAAGCATCCAGAACTACTCAAGCATTGAGAGAAACACTTTTTTTAATGAGAGGGGCATGTTAGGTCCTTAGAGCACTAGTGTATTCTCCTTATTGTTATTGTTAGTGTATACCCCTATTATTATTGTTGTGCTGATGTATCCCCCATGTTGTTATTTTTCCGCCCCATGGAAGCCCACTATTTCTATTGTTATGCCCTTTCATTATTATTGTTATGTAGGCTCTGATGATATTGTGACCCCTTGGAATCCTGTATATACAAAGGAGGTATAATCATCTGTATCATCCAAGAATTTTTCATTTATGTAATGTACATGAGTTCCCCCCCCCCCTTAAAGAGGCTAATTTCGAAGTCGTCTCTATATTTTCTTCTATTTTGTGACCTCGTTGCATAACACATCATAAAAAAAATCTAGGGTTTTTAGAAACATCCAAAAGGTTACTACAATGAATAATCTGGCACAAACCATTCCTCAAAATTAATTTTCATTGTAACACCATTGATAAGATCACCAATTAACTATGGTTGAATTTTAAATCGATATTGCAAAGTAATCCATTTCTATATTAATTTATCCAATGTCTAATCACAATTATGTTATCCTTAATGTAATTGAAACTTGTGATCTAAATAAATGAAAGCATATTAAGCCATCTCTAGTCTAATTAGACAATATAAATATATATATATATATATTTATATATATATATATATATATATATATATATCTGTATGTATATGTATATGTATATGTATATACATATACATATACATACAGAGATATATATACATATATATATATATATATATATATATATATATATATATATATATATATAAGAAAGTCAGTGAAATGGTGGAGAGTTGTCCACGAGAATTTAATTTCCTCTTTTCAAAAGGAAACTTGAACATTTTACCTCTGGATTCTTAGAATGTTATCGGAAAGGATTATTTTGAAGCGTATTGAGTTAAACTTAATTGATGAAAAAAAAAATTTGATTGCATTGATGAGCACGATTTTGAAAATAAAATAATACTGAGAGGGGGAGGGGTGAATCCATATTATACAAATTTTAAAAAACATTTAATTCTTCAAACTAATTCTAATAAACCACTGACAAGCCTCCTAAATAAGTAAATTATAATTCCCATCAATCCACTCCTAAGTACATAAAGTTATGTTTGAACCCATATTTTTCACTTATTGATACACTTTCCTTGCTTAATGGATTATTTGAAGATTTCAATGTGGTTTTCATATTTTATGTTCCTTAACATGTTTATTATGCACGATTGGAAGAGAGATTGAGAAAATTCTAAGAGATCCAACATTGGAGATATTTTTTCGAATTTTTCCTCAAGTAGGAAGGCCTAAAATTGATTGGTTCAAGGAATTTAATTCCCTCTCTTGTTGTTACGAACTGGAATATGAAAAATATGCCCTTTTATAGGAATTTTTGGAGGTAAATGAAGCCCTCATATAAAGGATTCTACTCGCCACTTTATGTATAGATAAGAGGATTTATTATCCCAACATAATATAGAGATAAAAGGGAGAACTAGAAAGCAATATTAGGCATTTAGTATTTTCAAACAAGTTTTGAAAAGCTATAATGTAAGAATAATTTTTTAGTTAATGGAAGTAAACTTTTATTCTAGATATTAGCTTGGTTCTCCTTTAGGGGATCTAGGCATAATTAGGTTGGGCCCATCCTAGGATATTTAGAGCCCTCCTGTACTTTTGTTAGTGTTATTCTTTATATTTGTTCATTTCCAGATTTTCTGAAAGTTATAATTTTCATGGTTTTGTTGCATGGTTAAGTAGAAGGTTCTTTGAACAATTATTTCTCATAAGTTATTTATTCAATTGTTAGCAATAGTAGCGCTTATTAATGTAATTTCAAGTCTTCCTTATTTTTGTTTCTCTTGATGTTATAGATTTTTATGTTCAATGTCTTTTTATGTAACTGGTTTTACAACTGCATGAAACACACAAATATTTATTTCATATGAATAAGCTTCAATTGACTTTCTTTGAGCTTTTATAAGTTGAATATTATCATTTCCTAACTTTTCCACATTTTTTCCTAATCTCATACTCATATTCCATCTAATTTACATCCTCATTGGGCTGCCTCCTATAGCAAAATGGAGACTTCCATAGAAACCTATAAACAACCCTCTTTTCTTAATTAGCTTCACAATAAATACATGCTTTGAACTCTTTAATGTATTGCATAAGTTATGGGGCATTGATAATGAAATTTGGAAGTATATATACCTCATAGATTTATTTGTCAATTGTTTTCTAAATACTATTTTTCTGAAAATTAGAGTTTTGATTATGAGTCATTCCTTTTACATAATGTGTTTTTACATTTATTAAAGATAGCATATAAGTCTGTGCTATTAAGTAAGTTTTATTTATTTCATTGCAAGTAGCATATATGTATGTGCCATTTCATTTTCTACAAAACCAAACTACAAATATTTTTTTTTGTAGCATTACTTCGTTAGCTCGATCTCTGTGCATATAACCTTCATTTCAATATTGACCACCTTCATTAATATGAAAAAGAGAAGAATACATTTCCTATTGCACATATAGCTGCAACCCCTCTTATATTTGTACGATTGACCTTGGGTTGATAATTAAATTTGAGGCCCTTAGGAGTTGTAGCATTGTTGTTGCAATATTGAGGGTCATCTCTTTCTCATTCACTACCTGGGAGGTGCAAAACTATGTTCTACCTTTTTATTTAGCTTATTTACTTCTTTTTTTTTATTTTTTCTTTTGAAAAATAATAAAAAACATATTAGAATATTTTCAAAAAAATACAAAAAAAAAGAAGATTCTTTTTCATAATTTTTCCTTTTATGCCTCGAAGAGTTAGGGATAATAAATGAAAATTTCTACCTAAAAACCCCACTTCCTCTAGAAACCAACATTTTCCAACTGACTGTGAGCCTCTTTCCCTTTCCACAGGGACTTTTGAGGCCATTTTTGGTGAGAAAGTGATGATATTTGAGAATATTTCAAGAGGAAAAAAACATTTATAGCCACCACTACTATATTACTTGAAGGTAGACAACCTCAAGTGTTTAATTTTCCCATGAGAGAAGAAAATGTAGAAGAAAGAATGTAAAAAAATAACCCATCTTTCCTCCCACACTTCTACGGTTTGATCACATAGGATCTTGGCATTTTCAAGTTTGAGTTTGTTTTTTATGAAGGACTTATGATTACACCATTTATGATAAAAATATCAAGTTGTTTCCTTACACCTTGAAGTATGCAACCCTCTAATGGTTCATGAGACTTAAAGGAAATAACATCACCAAATGGGATCAAATGTAATAATTTCAACAAATATAGAGATTATTGCAGAGAAAGGGATACCATAGATGAAATATTTAGAAATATTCAAGGATAAAATAATTCCTTAGAATACATTGAGATATTATAGCTAAGTTAGAGAAGGGAAAATGATTGCACTCTTGATCCAGACTCATTGAAACTAGTACTATTGAGGGGATTCAAAGAATATCTCGTGGAAAACCTCAACTTGATGGCTAATGGAGATATCTACCAACTCACTTATGATAAAAATAAGCCAAGAGATTACTATGAATGAAATAGGAGGGATGCTAGAAGACATGCAAAACCGAGATATTGGACACACTTTCTATGCATATCGATACTTTTCATATTAAAAGAAAAAAAGGAGGAAGAAGAAAAGGAATTTTCCATATTTACCCCCAATGCACTAACAGACACCCCAAGAATGATTTTCATTTGAATTCCATAGAAGTACTCTTTTTATGAAAAGAAAACCATTCCACTGATAAGTGTTCATATTTTCCAGGTTCGCAGGTTATCTACTAAGGAGAAAAATAGAGCATAGAGCAATTGATATTTGTCAACCACAAGAGACCATAAGCTCCAAGATAATTCCAACAAGGTATGAAATTCCCTTATAATTTAAATCATGATTATAATGCTCACTATCAACTTTGGTGTCCTCCTAATCCTTCACCTTGGCTTATGCCATTTCCTTGACTATACCCTTCTCAATATCGTGTTCCTCCCTCCCAGCCATATTCCAATCAACTTCTACAATGGGGTAATCCATCACAAGGATGGACACCTTAGGTGGCCCAACCACATGTTCTTATTCCTCATAAATTAGAACAAGTACCTCATAATGTTTGTTAGGTCCCTATATTACTAGTGTAGTCCCTTATTGTTGTTAGTGTAGCCGCTTATTATTATTGTTGTAGCCCTATAACCCCCAAATTGTTATTATTGTGCCCTTACATTATTATTTTGGGTCATCTAGGATTATATTGTGACCCCATGGACTCATATATATAGAAAGAATGTTTTATCATTTGCTTCATCCAAGAATTGTTCATTTATGTAATGTAAAGGAGGTTTCCCCCTCAAAGTGGCTTATTTATAAGGCGTTGATCTCTCTTTTCTTCTATTTTTGGAGCTGGTTTCATAACATTTGGTATTAGAGCTTTGGATTCTAGGGTTTCACTACTCCAAATAGGTCATCATGGAATTTACACTGTAACTTGTTTTCTATGGAGCTTCAGAAGTTGAAATTTTGATCACATGAAGCCGAAATCCTAAGGAGCTTCATGAAAACATTTATGATCTTGGTTCATAATATTTTTGTGGAGATATGATCTAAAAGAGTTGACCTTTGGAAAATCTTCATAACTCTCTCTTTGAGTGTCGGATTATAATTCTATAAAAATTAGTCGAAATCAAACAGACTATAGTTTCATGTGTATGAATATCGTAGCTGAATGAGGAAACAGTGACACGTGGCATGTCGTACAAGTTCTCTCTACTGAACCAGTCCATAATTAGGTCATTGTCAGATATCGGGCATAATCTTGTCTCGAAGAATCCAAATCAGGTCAGACCTTTGGAATTCAAAAGAAGATTCAGAGGGTGACTACAGGACCAAATTTCAGATATTGAAGATTTGAAATCATAGAGATAATTTAGTTTCAATATCAAGCTCCTCAAAAGCAAGAAAAAGGTGTTTATTTGTTTTTTAAATTGCATAAGTCTTATTTGAAAATTAAGTTTGAAGTGATTCCAAGGGAATATTGAAGTTGTTATCACTCAAAAAAATGTGAAACATTACTTGACATGGTCATACAGTTCATTTATCGAAGGTCTCCTTAAGTCATTCAAGTTGGTATAGGAAAATTTCAATTTTTACATGTTTAACCTATTCTAAGGTTCAAAGCCACCTCCATTTAGGTCATGTCATGTCCCATCAATCATCATAAGGTGTCAGTTTTCATTTTCCAAGTGTTTAAATTTAAAAAGGACACTTAAGCCAGTTTTACAACTTTTTGTAGCATTTTATACTGTGAGATAATAGTTTTCTCTATGAAACTGCCTAATCGTTTTTTGCGAAACTGTTAGAGAATAAACTATATACGCTATGAAAAAATGTTTTCTTGTCTGTCTTGTCAAATCCAATGCAAATTTTTAGTTCATGATTGGAGGAGTAAGGGTGGAGGTCATTCGAGTCTATTAGGGTTAATCTAAATGTACAAGGCCATCTTTGAGGTCATCATTACCCTTGTTAGCATGCATGTGTCATGATTAAGGCATGAGTTGTCATTTAAACCATAAAAACTTACCCAATTATTATTTTTTTCATAATATTCTTTATCTTTGCATGCTATTGGATTTCTGGAGAGCTACTTCATCAAGCTAATCAGGTTGCTGGCAGATACGAAGGTTGTAGGTGTCATCAAGAAAGCAAGGCTAAGAAGATATAAAGCCACCCAAGGTTGCAAGGAAGAAAACAACCAAAGCTAGTCACTACCACAGGTATGAGCCCATGGACATGAATTTCCTCAATGAAGACCCAACTACCATGGAGGTATTCAGAAGAACAGTTTTTTTGTGATTCTATCAAAGGCTGTAGGGTTGTCATCTACAATTTTCCAAGGATTTTACTAAAAGTTTCACTGGAACAGCTTCAAAGGTGGGAATGTTGAACCTAACAGTGACACCAGACAACAATTCAACAGCAAAAAGAATCCCTAGAGGAAGGGGAAAATGGTTTAAAGGCACAAAATTCACCATGTAGGATTGCAAATACTTCATCAAACTAGAGCATAGTGAAAGTTATCTCACAAATGCTATCCCTAGGAGTTTCATGAAGGAAAAATATTCAAAGCTACTGATGATCATTTAGAAGTACTTTACCTATGAACGAAGATTTCACATGGTCTACTCCTACCACCTCAGGCTTCCTCTGCATTTTGTGGGTAAGATGTCACTTGAATTGCCCTTTTATTTATACAGAATTCTAGGTAAAATGTCAGATAAGGTTCAAGTTAAAATAGAAGGAAATGAAACTTCTCTCTTTCACCATGGTTTGATTAAGTTGTTGGTGTTAGAGGAGTTGAAGAGACAAGAAAAATACTAGACATCCTTTATGTTCATGACTGGTTTTGAATTTGATGTTGTCACTCCTAAAAGAGTTTCCAAACCTAGAATTATTTCATCACCAATAGTGGCAGAGGAAGCTAAAGAAGGGAATAGATCATCCCCACTAGGACCAGTGAGCATGGAGACAGAGCCTTTGCAGAAGATTGACACACCTAAAACTACACCTACAAAACAAAAGCAAATAGTCAGCAAACAAAGCAACAAGAGAGTTACTAGGAGCCAAACAATAGTTAAGGGTAACTTAGAAGACATCTTGCATGCAATTGACATTGAAGAAACTCCCATTGTCCAAGCTGAAGACATAGAAGATGGAGGAAGAAATCTTAAGAAAGGTAAGACAACTAAAATGTTAGATTTTGCAGGTGATGATGTTGGTTTCATGTTTCAACCTAGAAATTCAATGACCAAACATGCAAAAAAAGACATGGAAATCAGTAAAGAGACTCATAAGGTCAGTGAAACTACTCAGCCACCAAGCATCATAGATCTCTCTTCTCTTTCAAAATAAGAGCTGGTTATCAAAGAAAAGAAGAGTAAAGAGAAAATAACTGAAAAATCAGAAATTGAAACCCTTAAGGATCATTTTAAAGAGTTAATAAAGGAGATATCAGTCTTGAAGCAAGAAGCAATTAAGCATAGATCTGAGAAGGTTTAGTTTGAACAAATGAGGAAAATATGGGAAGATCAAGTCACAAGTGTCTCAAAGACCTTGGAAAATACATAAAAGTTGATAAAGTGGACTCAACCACTAAGGGAATAAGTCAAAAAAATCAAAAAGGTAAACATGCACTTGCAATCTAAGAACAGGGCATTGAAGGACCAAGTAAAAGACATTCAAGAGCAACTGGATCTCATTCATGAAGAGTTGGAAAAGAAAGGATTGAAAATGACTGTGGTGGAAGAGCCTATAAGTCAACTAATTGTAAATGAGGAGGAAACACAATAGGAGAAATAAGTTGAGATGGAATATGTCTTATGAGGTTCATAACATGCAAAGAATTAAAATTTTGCAGTTGGAGGTCAGTTTTTGAAGACAATTTTGAAAGGGGAAATTTCTGGGTTTTACACAGTTTCATAGCGTACCTCGAGCTTGAAGCCAGAAATACGCTATGAAAAAACCTGTAGGTGCCTTTTTGCATTTAAATTCAGTTTTAAAATGTTTTAAGGAGGGGGGTACATGGTGGTAAGGTGTCATGACAAGATTAACATGATGGAACAACAAAGAATTGAAGAGGATGGATGGAAAAGCCACTTTTCCCACACTACCAAAACTCACTATGAAACTGTCATGTTTTCGTAGCGAGAAATTGTTAAAGGGTTTTGAGCATCTTAAAAGAAGTTTTTGCCATCTAGATACCTCCAGCATTCCAATGGGGCTTATTACCGGATATTTATGACTCAAAGGGAGTTCCATGAAGACAAGTCGTAAGTCAAAACAACGTTGAAGATAAAGGTTATCCATTCCTAAAAAGCAGGGTTATGCTCCACAAATCTAGGGATACTTTAAATATGTAAAGTGGTGATGAATTTTTTCATGTGTCTCTCGAGCATGTGATATTCAATGTGTAACAATCATGTAACTATTTCACAAGATAAGGTAGAGGAATGTAATAAATAGGAGATATATTTCTATTAGGAGTTGATTTCTTTAAAATATAGTTGTCAGTTTTCTGTTGTAAGTTATTGATTTCAGTTATGAAAGGTGTCATAAGAGAATTTGAGGATCTGACCACCAAGCAGATCATCCTTATTGTAAATAATGTCTATTTATAGACAAAACATCGAAGTAGTAAAGGGTTGGAGAACATTTGCACCAAATTGCTGCTTGTATGCTTTTGACTATTATCAATAATACAAAGTGACATTCTTCTTTCCAGACCTAAGATTATCATGAGGTTTTTGATACATTATTGATATATTTCTCTATTTTTTATCAATTGCAGTAGATTTCATCTCTAATTACTCAAAATTCATAATATTATACTCTGACTTTCTTTAGTGGTGAAATGACTGTGTTTTCTTATGTTGTGTGTGTGAGTTGCCTCTGTCTAAAACCTCTATCTACCTCAACTTCCATATGAAGAACTATTGTCACTGAAACTACTGATTATTGACTCCATAAGCCCAATGGTAGCATGCCTTCATTTTTCAACCTGCAATCATACAAAACAAGTTATAATTCAAGAGATTTATCCATATAGTACTATCATTATTCAAAATCATAAACCCCCCTTGAGAAAGCCCTCTCAAATTGAAGAGGCTAATCTTCAATTAGAAGTGGTTTGAAACAGTTAAACTGAGTGGTTTTATGAGTAGCCAATCAAGTTCAATTTGGTGATAACAGAAGCATAGATATCAGTATTGGGTTCTAAAATTCCCCCTTAAAATTATTCAACACCCATTAAGTCCTTAGAATACTCTACTACGACTCATGACGATTAATAAGTGCAACATGATATATCAAAATTACAAGAGCAAGTGCACCAAATTTCACTCTCACAAAGAGAAAAAAAAAAAAATGAAATGGAAGTTTTGAAGAAAGGCGTGGAAGCTAAGATAGATGGTTTTAAGAAGGGCATGAAAGCTAATATGGATGGTTTGAAGAAAGGTGTAGAAGCTAATATGGAGGGTTTGAAGAAATTCTTGGAAGCTAAGATGGATGTTTTGAATAATGACATCGAAGTTAAGATGGATGACATGAAAGCTAACATGTAAGACATGAAGAATGATCTAAAACAAGACATGGAAGGTTTCAAGGAAGGTTTGAAAAAATCAATACAAGAAATTATTCCTAATGGAGAAAAGGTAGTACAAGACACTCATGATGAGAACAAAATCAATGTTAATAATTATTTCATAAACTATAATGTTGGATGTAATACCCGCCATACTCCAAAGATGGATATGAGGAAGTTTGATGGAAAGGATCCCATAACATGGATACTACAAATGGAGTCATATTTTGATCTCCGTAATGTTCAAAACACACAAAAGTTATGCATTGCAACTTTACATTTAGAGCAAAATAAATTTGTTTTGTATCGATGGCTTTTCTCTCGTAAAAAAAATGTCACCTGCTCAATTTTAATGGAGGAAATGATAGCACATTATGAGGATACAAAGAGAATCACATTATTTAGCCAATTGATAAATCTCAAACAAAAGGGTACAATGGTGGAGCACATTGAGGACTTCCAAATATTGAATATAAGGGTAATTGATATTCCAGCATAACACATGATTGATGTCTTCATAGGGACTTTAAATCAAAACATCCAACATGAGGTTGGCCTTTGGGAACCTGATTCATTGGAGAAGGCATTCAGGTTAGCAAGAAAAAATGAATGTAAAATTTTGGCGACAAGGAAGCCTGCCACTCACATCTATAAAGATGGAAGTGTTTCTATTCCTAGACTTGCACAACCTACAAGGTTGACACCACAACAATTGGAAGAAAAAAGAGAAAAAGGGCTTTGCTACAGTTGTGATAGCAAATACACCAAAGGTCATAAGTGTGGTGAGAAGAAATTATTTTACATAGATTGTGAAGAGGAGGAATAAAATGAACAATAAACTTCAAAAGAAGAGGATATACACTAGGAACCAACCCTAGAGAAATAATAATGAGTCCGACCATATCCTGTAATGCATTGGCAAGAATTACCACTCCTCAAACTATCAAGATAGAAGGACATATCAAGAAGAAAAGGGTAATAATGTTGATTTCCTCAGGTAGTACCCATAATTTTATTCATTGTAAGGTAGCCAGAGGAAATTAATTGCTTCCTATACCCTGCACCAAAATTTCAAGTGATGGTTACAAATGGAGGAACTATAAATTTCTCTGGAAAATGCCATAATATCAAGCTAACCATGGGGTAATATGTATTGAATATTCCAATGTTTTCCATTCCAATGGGAGGTGTTGATGTTGTACTAGGAGCACAATGGTTACAATCTTTGGGGATGGTATCTTTTAATTTTAAAGAGATTTTATTGAATTTTTTTCGGAAGGAACGCAAGTTGAATTACAGGGTATCGCAGGGAAGCCGGGAAATATAATAAGCTCTAATGCATGACAAAACTTCTAAAGAAAGAAAAACGAGGCATAATTGCACAATTATTCTCACTAGAAGTTCCAACATCAAAATCATATATTTCTCCAGATCTCGAAAAAGTCTTGGACAATCGTTCCAAGGTGTTTGAAACTCCCAAAGCACTCCCACCTATTTGTGATCATGATCATGCTATTCATTTGATTCCAATAATTTTTCCTCCAAACATCAGGCCTTAGAGATAACCTTATGTACAAAAAAGTGAAATTGAACATATGATTGCAGAGATGTTAGAGGTTGGTATAATTCAACCGATTCAAACTTCTTTCTCTGCTCTAGTAGTATGGGTGCACAAGAAGGATGGATCACGGCGCATGTGTCTAGATTATAGGGAGCTCAATAAGCTCATTATTAAAGATAAATTTCCCATTCACGTTATTGATCAATTACTGGATGAATTACATGGAGAAAATTATTTTACCAAGTTGGATCTTCATTCAGGATATCATCAAATTAGAATGAAGACTAAAGATATTCTGAAAACAGAATTTCGAACTCATGAGGGTCATTATGAATTTTTGGTCATGCCTTTTTGCCTTACCAATGCACCTTCTAAATTTCAAGGGTTGATGAATATCATTTTAAAACCCTTCCTTAGAAAAATTACGATATTATTTTTTGATGATATACTAATCTACAACAGGTCTTGGAGGGATCATGTTCAACATGTTGACATGGCACTCAAACTATTGGAGGAGAAGCAATTATATGAAAAAACCTGCAAATGTTTCTTTGGAGTACAAGAGGTGGAATATTTGGGTCATATTGTATCTCACGAGGATGTTAAGGTAGACCCTAACAAAATTAAATCCATTAAGGAATGGAAAGTCCCCACAACCATAAAGCAGTTGCGAGGATTTTTCGGGTTAACAAGGTATTATTGCAAGTTTGTTAGGAATTGTGGGAGAATAGCAGCACCTCTAACAACATTATTGAAGAAAGATTCATTTTCATGGACTCCTAAAGAAACTAAGGCCTTTGAACATATTAAAGAGGCAATGTGCCTAGCCTTGGTATTAGCTACACCAAACTTCACAAAACCCTTTTTTTGTGGAATGTGATGCCTCGATAAATGGAATTGGTATTGTTTTAATGCAAGAAGGAGGGCCCATTGCTTTTGAAAGTCTTCCAATCAAAGGAATTTATTTACAGAAATCTATTTATGAGAAAGAAATGTTGGCAATACTACATGCACTAAAGAAATGGCAACCTTACCTAATGGGAAGACACTTCAAGTAAGTTTTCTTTCTTTCATTGCAAGTAGCATATATGTATGTGCCATTTCATTTTATAAAAATCCAAACTACAACTCTACTTTTTTGTAGCATTACTTTTTTAGATCGGTCTCTATGCATATAACCTTCATTTTAATATTTACCACCTTCATTAATATGAAAAAGAGAAGAATATATTGCGTATTGCATATATAGTTCCAACCCCTCTTATGTTTGTATGATCGACCTTGGGTTGATAATTAAAGTTGAGCCCCTTAAGAGTTGTAGCATTGTTGTTGCAATACTGAGGGTCATCTCTTTCTCGTGTCATTCCCTGGGAGGTGCCAAAGTATGTACTACCTTTTAATTTAGTCTATTTACTTTTCTTTTCATATTTTCTTTTCAAAAATAATAAAAAACATATTAGAATATTTTCAAAAAATTCCAAAAAAAACATATTCTTTTTCATATTTCTTTTCTTTTATGCCTCAAAGAGTTAGGGATAATACATGAAAAATTCTACCCAAAAACCCAGCTTCCACTAGAAACCAACCCTTTTCAACTGACTGTGAGCCTCCTTCCCTTTCCATGGGGACTTTTGAGGCCATTTTTGGTGAGAAAGTGAAGAAATTTCATAATATTTCAAGAGGAAAAAATCCTTTATAGCCACCACTACTATATTACTTGGAGGTAGACAACCTCAAGTGTTTACATTTCCCATGAGATAAGAAAATGTAGAAGCAATAATGTAAAAAAATAACCCATCTTTCCTCCCACACTTCTATGATTTGATCACAGAGGATCTTGAGTTTTTCAAGTTTGAGTTTGTTTTTTTATGAAAGACTTATGATTACACCATTGACGATAAAAATCTTAAGTTGTTTCTTTCCACCTTGAAGTATGCAACCCTCTAATGATTGATGAGCCTTAGAGGAAATAACATCACCAAATGGGATCAAATGTAATAATTTTTTAACAAATATAGAGATTATTTCAAAGGGATATCATAGATGAAATATTTAGAAATATTCAAGGAGAAAATAATTCCCTAGAAGACATTAAGATATTATAGCTAAGTTAGAGAAGGGAAAATTATTGCACTCTTGACCTAGACTCATTGAAACTAGTACTATTGAGGGGATTCAGAGAATATCTCATGGAAAACCTCAACTTGATGGCTAATGGAGATATATACCAACTCACTTATGATAAAAATAAGCAAGTATTTAAAAATAATTCAAGAGATTACTAAGAATGAAATAGGAGGGATGCTAGAAGACATTCAAAACTGAGATATTAGACATGCTTTCTATGCATATGGATACTTTGCATATCAAAAGAAAAAAAGAGGAAGAAGAAAAGGAATTTTCCATATTTCCTCCCAATGCACTAAAAGACACCCCAAGACTGATTTTCATTTGAATTTCATAGAAGTATTCTATGTATGAAAAGAAAACCATTCCATTGATAAGTGTTCGTATTTTCCAGGTTTGTAGGTTATCTAATGAGGAGAAAAATAAAGCATAGAGAAATTTCTATTTGTCAACTATAAGATACCATAAGCTCCAAGATAATTTCAACAAGGTATGAACTTCCCTTATCATTTAAATCCTGATTATAATTCTCACTATCAACTTTGGTGTCCTTCTAATCCTTCACCTTGGCTTATGCCATGTTCCCTGACTATACCCTCCTCAATATCATGTTCCTCCCTCCTAGACATATTCCAATAAACTTCCTCAATGGGGTAATCCATCACAATGATGGACGCCTTAGGTGGCCCAACCACATGTTCTTATTCTTCATAAAATAGAACAAGTACCTCATAATGTTTTTTAGGTCCCTATATACTAGTGTAGTCCCTTATTGTTATTAGTGTAGCCCCCTTATTGTTATTGTTGTACCCGTGTAACCCCCACATTGTTATTATTGTGCCCTTACATTATTATTTTTAGGTCGGCTAGAATTATATTGTGACCCCATGGACTCCATAGAAAGGAGGTTTTTTTCATTTGTTTCATCCAATAATTGTTCATTTATGTAATGTAAAGGAGGTTTTCCCCTTGAAGTGGCTTATTTCTAAGGTGTTGATGTCTCTTTTCTTATATTTTTGGAGCTGGTTTCATAACATTTGGTATCAGAGCTTTGGATTCTAGGGTTTTGCTGCTCCAAATAGGTCATCATGAAATTTTCACTATAAATTTTTTCTATGGAGCTTCAGAATATTAAATTTTTATCATGTGAAGCTGAAATCCTGAAGAACTTCGTGTAAAAATTTCAGATCTTGGTTCGTAATATTTGTGGAGATATGATCTATAGAAGTTAAGGTTTTTGGAGGCTCCAGAATTTCATCTAAAAGAGGTGACCTTTGGAAAACCATCTTAACTCTCTCTCTGAGCATTGCATTAGAATTCTATGAAATTTAGCTAAAATTAAATGCATTGTAGTTTCACGTGTATCAACGTCAGAGCCGAATGAGGAAACAGTGACACATGGCATGTCGTACAAGTTAGCTATATTGAACTAGTCCATAATTAGGTCATTGTCAGAGATTGGGCATAACTTTGTCTTGAAGAATCCAAATCTGGTCAAACCTATGGAATTCAAAAGAAGATTCAGAGGGTGACCACAAGACCAAATTTCAGATATTGAAGATCTGAAATCCCAAAGGTAATTCAGTTTCAATATCAAGCTCCTCAAAAGAAAGAAAGAGGTGTGAATTTTTTTTCAAATTGCGCAAGTCTTGTTTCAAAAATTAGTTTGAAGTGATTCCAAGGGCATATTGAAGCATAGATATTAGTATTCGGTTCTAACATGCCCCCTAAAAACAATTCAACACCATTAAGCCCTCATAATACTCTACTATGACTCATGAAGATGAAGAAGTGCAGCATGATATATCAAAATTACAAGAGCAAGTGCACCAAATTTAACTCTCGCAAAGAGCCACAAAAAATGAAATGGAAGTTCTGAAGAAAGGCATGGAAGCTAATATGGATGGTTTGAAGGAGGGCATGGAAGCTAATATGGATGGTTTGAATAAAGGCGTGGAAGTTAATATGGGGGGTTTGAAGAAAGGCGTCGAAGCTAAGATGGATGGTTTGAAGAATGGCATGGAAGCTAAGATGGATGACATGGAAGCTAACATGGAAGACATGAAGAATGATCTAAAAGAAGACATGGAAGGTTTGAAGGAAGGTTTCACAAAGTTGATACAAGAAATTATTCATAATGGCGAAAAGTTAGTATAGGACACTCATGATGAGAACAAAATAAATGTCAACCGCGATTTCATAAACTCTAATGTTGGATTTAAGACCCAACATATTCTAAAGATGGATATGAGGAGTTTTGATGGCAAGGATCCCATAACATAGATACTACAGATGAAGCAATATTTTGATCTCCATAATGTGCAAAACATACAAAAGTTACGCATTGCAACTTTATATTTAGAAAAAAATAAATTTGTATGGTATCGATGGCTTTGCTCTCGTAAAAATATTGTCACTTGGTCAATTTTTACAGAGGAAATGATATCACATTATGAGGATACAAAGAGCAACAAATTATTTAGCCAATTGATAAATCTCAAACAAAAGGGTACAATGGTGGAGCAGATTGAGGACTTCATAAAATTGAATATAAGGGTAACGAATATTCCAGAGGAACACATGATTGATGTCTTTATAGGGACTTTAAAGGAAAACATCCAACATGAGTTTCACCATTGGGAACCTTATTCATTGGAGAAGGCATCCAGGTTGGCAAGAAAAATTGAATGTAAAATTATGGCGACAAGGAAGCCTACCACTCACATCTATAAAGATGGAAGTGTTGTTATTCCTAAAATTCCACAACCTACAAGGTTGACACCACAAAAATTGGAAGAAAAAAGAGAAAAATGGCTTTGCTTTAGTTGTGATAGCAAATACACCAGAGGGAGAAGAAATTATTTTTCATAGATAGTGAAGAGGAGGAAGAAAATTAACAAAAAGCTTCAAAAGAAGAGGATATACACCAGGAACCAACCCTAGAGAAAGAATAAATGAGTCTGACCATATCCTGTAATGAATTAGCAGGAAATACCACTACTCAAACTCTCAATATAGAAGGAAATATCAAGAAGAAAAGGGTAATAGTGTTTATTGCCTCGGGTAGTACCCATAATTTTATTCATTGTAAGGTAGCCAAGGAATATAATTTCTTCCTATACTCAACACCAGAATGTCAAGTGATGGTTGCAAATGGAGGAACTATAAATTGCTCTAGAAAATTCCAGAATATCAAGCTAACCATGGGGTAATATGTATTGAATAGTCCAATTCTTTCCATTCCAACAGGAGGTGTTGATGTTGTACTAGGAGTACAATGGTTACAATATTTGCGGACGATAGCTTTTAATTTTCAAGAGCTTTTCTTGAATTTTTTTTCGGAAGGAAAGGAAGTTGAATTAAGGGGTATCGCAGGGAAGACGAGAAATATAATAAGCTCTAATTTCATGAAATATCTTATGAAGAAATAAAAACAAGGCTTAATTGCACAATTATTCTCACTAGAAGTTCCAACATCAAAATCACCTATTTCTCAAGATCTCCAAAAATTCTTGGACAATCATTCCAAGGTATTTTTTAGGTCCCTATATTACTAGTATAGTCCCTTATTGTTGTTAGTGTAACCCCCTTATTGTTATTATTGTACCCTTTTGAACCCCATATTGTTATTATTGTGCCCTTAAATTATTATTGTTAGGTCGGCTAGGATTACAGACCTAGGATTACATTGTGGCCCCACTAGGATTACATTATGGCCCCATGGACTCCTATATATAGAAAGGAGGTTTTGTAAATTGTATCATCCAAGAATTTTTCATTTATGTAATGTATTGGAGGTTGCCCCTCGAAGTGGCTTATTTATAAGGCGTTGATATCTCTTTTCTTCTATTTTTGGAGCTGGTTACACAACATTTGGTATCAGAGGTTTGGATTCTAGGGTTTCGCTGCTCTAAACAGATCATCGTGGAATTTTCGCTATAACTTTGTTTCTACGAAGGTTCAGAATCTGAAATTTTTATGGTGCGACGCTGAAATCCAGAGGAAACCCATCAAAAAATTTTAGATCTTGGTTCACAATATTTTCAAAGATATAATATGTGGAAGTTAGTGCTTTTGCAGGCTCTCGAATTTCATCTCAAAGAGGTGATCGTGGGAAAAGATTCATAACTCTCTCTTTGAGCATCGGATTGGAGTTCCATAAAAATTGGTCACAATTACACAAATTTTAGTTTCTTGGCTATCAATTTCAGAGCTGAAGGATGATACAGTGACACGTGGCAAGTCGTACAATTTCTCTCTATTGAACCAGTCCATAATTAGGTCATTGTGGGAGATTGGACACAACTTTGTCTTGGAGAATCAAAATAGGGTCAGATCTATGGCATTCGAAAGATAATTCAGAGGGCTACATCGACGCCAAAATTCAAATATTGAAATTCTTCAATCACAGAGATAATCCAATTTCAATATCGAGCTCTTCAAAAGCAAGAAAAAGGTGTGTATTTTTTTCCGAATTGCATAAGTATTGTTTGAAGAATCAATTTGAATTGATTCCAAGGGCATATTGTAGAATATAAATCAGTATTAGGTTCTAAAAGAAGCACCATAAAAATAATTCAACACCCATTAAGCCTTCAGAAGGCTCTACTATGACTCATGAAGATGAAGAATTGAAACATGATCTATCAAAATTACAAGAGCAAGTGCAACAAATTTCACTCTCGCAAAGAGCAACAAAAAATGAAATGGAAGTTTTGAAGAAAGGTGTGGAAGCGAAGATGGACGGTTTGAAGAAAGGCGTGGAAGCTAAGATGGATGGCATGGAAGCTGGCATGGAAGCTAAGATGGATGATATGAAAGACAACATGGAAAACATGAAGAATGATCTAAAAGCAGACATAGAAGGTTTGACAAAGTTGATACAAGAAATGTTTCCTAATGGTGAAAAGATAGTAGAGGAAACTCATGATGAGAACTAAATAAATGTTAATCGTGATTTCATAAACTCTAATGTTGGCTGGAAGAACCACCATATTCCAAAAATGGATATGAGGAAGTTTGATGGAAAGGATCCTGTAACATGGATACTACAGATGGAGCAATATTTTGATCTCCATAACGTGCAAAACACACAAAGGTACGCATTGCAACTTTACATTTAGAACAAAATACATTTGTATGGTATCGATGGCTTTGCTCCCGTAAAAAAATTGTCACCTGGTCAATTTTTACGGAGGAAATGATAGCACATTATGAGGATACAAATAGCAACACCTTCTTTAGCCAATTGATAAATCTCAAACAAAAGGGCTTAGTGGGGGAGCACATTGAGGACTTCCAAAAATTGAATATAAGGGTAACTGATATTCCAGAGGAACACAGGATTGATCTCTTCATATGCACTTTAAAGGATAACATCCAACATGAAGTTCGCGTTTTGGAACCTGATTCATTGGAGAAGGCATTCAGGTTGGCAAGAAAAGTTGAATGTAAAATTATGGCGACAAGGAAGACTACCACTCAATTCTATAAAGAAGGAAGTGTTGCTACGCCTAGATTTCCACAACCTACAAGGTTGACACCACAACAATTGGAAGAAAAAAGAGCAAAAGGGCTTTGCTACAGTTGTGATAGCAAATACACTAAAGGTCATAAGTGTGCTGAGAAGAAATTATTTTACATAGATTGTGAAGAGGAAGAAGAAAATGACCAAGAAGAGGATATACACCAGGAACCAGCCCTAGAAGAGGAAGAAATGAATCCGACCATATCGTGTAATGCACTGGCAGGAATTACCACTCCTCAAACTCTCAAGATAGAAGGAAAAATCAAGAAGAAAAAGGTAATAGCGTTGATTGATTCAGGTAGCACCCATAATTTTATTCATTGTAAGGTAGCCAAGGAATTAAATTGTTTCCTATACCCAGCACCAGAATGTCAAGTGATGGTTGCAAATGGAGGAAATATAAATTTCTTTGGAAAATGCCATAATATCAAGCTAACCATGGGGGAATATGTATCGACTAGTCCAATGCTTTCCATTCCTATGGGAGGTGCTGATGTTGTACTAGGAGTACAATGGTTACAATCTTTGGGGACGGTAGCTTTTAATTTTCAAGAACTTTTCTTGAAATTTTTTTCAGAAGGAAAGGAAGTCGAATTACGGGGTATTGCGGGGAAGCCAGGAAGGATAATAAGTTCTAATGTCATGACAAATATTCTAAAGAAAGAACAACGAGGCGTAATTGCACAATTATGCTCACTAGAAGTTCCAACATCAAAATCATCTATTTCTGCAGATCTCCAACAAGTCTTGGACAATCATTCCAAGGTGTTTGAAACTCCCAAAGGACTCCCGCCTATTCATGATCATGATCATGCTATTCATTTGATTCCAGGAAGTGTTCCTCCAAACATCAGGCCTTATAGATATCCTTATGTCCAAAAGAGCTAAATTGAACGTATGATTGCAGAAATGTTAGAGGCGGGTATAATTCAACCTAGTCAAAGTTCTTTCTCTGCTCCTGTAGTATTGGTACACAAGAAGGATGGATCATGGCGAATGTGCCTGGATTATAGGGAGCTCAATAAGCTCACCATTAAAGACAAATTTCCCATTCCTATGATTGATGAATTATTGGATGAATTGCATGGAGCAATTTATTTTACCAAGTTGGATCTTCGTTCAGGATATCATCAAATTAGAATGAAGACTGAAGATATTCCAAAAACAGCATTTCGAACTCATGAGGGTCATTATGAATTTTTGGTCATGCCTTTTGGCCTTACCAATGCACCTCTACATTTCAAGGGTTGATGAATTCCATTTTCAAACCCTTCCTTAGAAAATTTGTGCTAGTATTTTTTGATGATATACTAATCTACAGCAGGTTTTGGAAGGATCATGTTGAACATGTTGACAGGGTGCTCAAACTATTGCAGGAGAAACAATTATATGCAAAAAAGTCCAAATGTTTCTTTGGAGTACAAGAGGTGGAATATCTGGGTCATATTTTATCTCACGAGGGGGTTAAAGTGGACCCTAACAAAATTAAAGCCATTAAGGAATGGAAAGTTCCCACAACCATAAAGCAGTTGCGAGGATTTCTCGGGTTAACAGGGTATTATCGCAAGTTTGTTAAGATTTATGGGAGAATAGCAGCACCTCTAACAACATTATTGAAGAAAGATGCATTTTCATGGACTCCTGAAGCAACTAAGGCCTTTGAACGTCTTAAAGAGGCAATGTGCCTAGCACCGGTCTTAGCTACACCAGACTTCACAAAAACCTTTATTGTGGAATGTGATGCCACAGGAAATGGAATTGGTGCAGTTTTAATGCAGGAAGGAAGACCCATTGCTTTTGAAAGTCGTCCAATCAAAGGAAAGTATTTACAGAAACCTATTTATGAAAAGGAAATGTTAGCAATACTGCATGCACTAAAGAAATGGAGAACTTACCTAATGGGAAGACACTTCAAGGTAAAAACTGATCATGATAGTCTTAAACACTTTTTGGAACAAAGACTATCTTCAGAAGAGCGGCAAAAATGAGTCACAAAGATGTTGGGTTATGACTTTGAAATAATCTACAAAAAATGAAAGCTTAATGTTGTTGCAGATGCACTCTTAAGAAAGAATGAAGATGTGGAAGCATTGCTTTGTGCCATTTCTATTATCCAACCAGATTGGATAACCGAAGCAAGAGATGAATGGAAGAAGGACAAAGATGTATGGACACTCATTCAAAAGTTGCAGCAAGATCCTAGTACATCTGATACATTTAGTTGGAAAATGATTCCTTATGGTACAAAGATCGCTTATATCTTTGTAAGAATTCCCAACTAAAACAAAAGATTCTTCTGGAATTGCACACTTCTCCTTTAGGAGGACACTCAGGATTTTTAAAAACTTGCCACAGGGTGAAGAAAGAATTTTTTTGGGATGGCCTTAAATCTGATATTCAAAAGTTTGTGGCGGAATGTTTGGTTTGCCAATAGAATAAAGTGGAAACAATTAAGACCCCAGGACTTCTACAACCTTTATCCATTCCAAGTCAACGTTGGGAGGAGATTTCAATGGATTTTATCACAGGTTTACCTAAGTCTGAAGGAAAGAGTGTCATCATGGTGGTAGTTGATAGACTTACCAAGTATGTACACTTTTGTGCATTATCTCATCCATTTAAAGCAAGTACAGTTGCTACTAAATTTATGGACATAATTCAAAAGCTACATGGAAGCCCAAGGGTTATTGTGAGCGACAGAGGTCCCATTTTTACTAGAAATTTTTGGACGGAGTTATTTTCTTGTTTGGGTACTCAATTAGCTCATAGCTCATCTTATCATCCTCAATCTGATGGTCAAACTGAGATAGTAAATAAATGTTTGGAAGGATATTTTCATTGTTTTGTATCTGATAAACGAACACAATGGGTCAAGTGGTTACCTCTCGTTGAATGGTGGTATAACACTTCCTTCCATACTGCAGCAAAAATGACCCCATTTATGGCACATTATGGATATCATCCACCATCCATCACATCATCTTTAAGAGAAAATTCGAAGGTTCAAGCAGTGGAAGATCACATCGAGCATCAGCAAGAAGTTCTCCAACTCTTAAAGGATAACCCGAATTTGGCACAAAATCGAATGAAACAACAGGCAGATCAACATCGCAGCGAGAGAAGTTTTGATGTAGGAGATTGGGTATTTTACGGCTACAACCATACAAACAAATGTCCCTCAAGCAAGCTAAGAAGGATAATAAATTATCGCCAAAGTACTATGGTCCTTACAAGGTGTTGCAAAATATTGGTACTATGGCATACAAATTGGAGCTTCCTGCTTCTTCGTGAGTGCATCCAATTTTCCATGTTTCATGCTTAAAGAAGGTTATAGGTGAAAATCTTCCAATTCAAACAATATTGCAATAACTTTATGAGGAAGGAAAAATCATATTGGAACCTGAAGCATTCATGGAAACAAGAACTCAGTAGCTACAAAATTGATAAATTTCAAAGTATCTCATCAAGTGGAAGAATTTACCGACTGGAGATTCTACATGGGAGGATGAAAATTTTATACAAAAGCACCCAGAGCTACTCAAGCATTGAGGACAACACTTTTTTGAAGGAGAGGGGCATGTTAGGTTCCTATATTACTAGTATAGTCCCTTATTGTTGTTAGTGTAACCCCCTTATTGTTATTATTGTACCCTTGTAACCCCCATATTGTAATTATTGTGCCCTTAAATTATTATTGTTAGGTTGGCTAGGATTACATTGTGGCCCCACTAGGATTACATTATGGCCCCATGGACTTCTATATATAGAAAGGAGGTTTTGTAAATTGTATCATCCAAGAATTGTTCATTTATTTAATGTATTGGAGGTTGACCCCTCGAAGTGGCTTATTTCTAAGGCATTGATATCTCTTTTCTTCTATTTTTGGAGTTGGTTACACAATAGCATTTGAAACTCCCAAAGGAATCCCACCTATTTGTGATCATGATCATGCTATTCATTTGATTCCAGGAATTTTTCCTCCAAACATAAAGCCTTACAGATAACCTTATGTATAAAAGAGTGAAATTGAATGTATGATTGCAGAAATGTTAGAGGCTCGTAAAATTAAACTGAGTCAAAGTTCTTTCTCTGCTCCAGTATTATTGGTGCACAAGAAGGATGGATCATGGCACATGTGTTCGAATTATAGGGAGCTCAATAAGCTCACTATTAAAGATAAATTTCCCACTCCTGTGATTGACAAATTATTGGATGAATTGCATGGAGCAATTTTTTTTACCAAGTTGGATCTTCGTTCAGGATATCATCAAATTAGAATGAAGACTGAAGATATTCCAAAAACAACATTTCGAACTCATGAGGGTTATTATGAATTTTTGGTCAGGCCTTTTGGCCTTGCCAATGCACCGTCTAAATTTAAAGGGTTGATGAATTCCATTTTAAAATCCCTCCTTATAAAATTTGTGTTAGTATTTTTTGATGATATACTAATATACAACATGTCTTGGAAGGATAATGTTCAACATGTTGATAGGGTGTTTAAACTATTGGAGGAGAAACAATTATATGAAAAAAAAACTCCAAATGTTTCTTTGGATTATAAGAGGTGGAATATTTGGGTCATATTGTATCTCACGAGGGCATTAAGGTAGACCCTAACAAAATTAAATCCATTAAGGAATAGAAATTCCCCAAAACCATAAAGAAGTTACAAGGATTTCTCAGGTTAACAGGGTATTATTGTAATTTTGTTAATAATTTTGGGAGAATAGCAACACCTCTAACATTATTGAATAAAGATGAATTTTCATGGACTCCTGAAGAAACTAAGGCCTTTGAACAGCTTAAAGAGGAAATGTACCTAGCACTGGTCTTAGCTACACTAGACTTCACAAAAAAAAAAATTGTGGAATGTGATGCCCTAGGAAATGGAATTGGTGTTGTTTTAAGGCAAGAAGGAAGACCCATTTCTTTTTAAAGTCGTCCAATCATAGGAATGTATTTACAGAAAGCTATTTATGAGAAAGAAATGTTGGAAATACTACATTCACTAAATAAATTGCGACCTTACCTAATGGGAAGAAAATTAAAGGTAAAAACTGATCTTGATAGTATTAAATAATTTTTGGAACAAAGACTATCTTCAAAGGAGTAGTAAAAATGGGTCACAAAGATGTTGGTTTATGAATTTTAAATCATCTACAAAAAATGGAAGCTAAATTTCGTTGCAAACGCACTCTCAAGAAAGGATGAAGAGGTGCAAGCATTACTTTGTGCCATTTCTATTATCCAACCAGATTGGATAACTGAAGCAAGGGATGAATGGAAGAAGGATGAAGAAGTTTGGAAATTCATTCAAAAGTTGTAGCAAGATCCTGGTATATTTGATACATTTAGTTGGAAAAATGATTCCTTATGGTACAAATATCACTTATATATTTGTAATAATTCCCAACTAAAAAAAAATATTCTTTTGGAATTGCACAATTCTCCCTTAGGAGGACACTCAAGATTTTTAAAAACTTACCACAAGGGGAAGAAATGTTTTTTTGGGATGGGATTAAATCTAATATTCAAAAGTTTGTGGCGAAATGTTTGGGTATCTAGAAAAATAAAGTTGAGACAATTAAGACCCCACGTCTTCTACAACCTTTATCCATTCCAAGTCAATGTTGGGAGGAGATTTCAATGGATTTTATCATAGGTTTACCTAATTCCAAAGAAAAGAGTGTCATCATGGTGGTAGTTTATAGACTTACCAAGTATGCACACTTTTGTGCATTATCTCATCCATTTAAAGAAATTACAGTTACTACTGTATTTATGGAAACAATTGAAAAGCTACATGGAAACCAAAAGATTATTGTAAGCGACAAAGATCCCATTTTTACTGGAAATTTTTGGATGGAATTATTTTTCTTGTTTAGGTACTCAACTAGCTCATAGCTTATCTTATCATTCTCAATCCGATGGGAAAACTGATATAGTGAACAAATGTTTGGTAGGATATCTTCGTTGTTTTGTATCTGATAAACAAACATAATGGGTCAAGTGGTTACCTCTGGTTGAATGGTGGTATAACGCTTCCTTCCATACTACAGAAAAAATGACCCCATTTATGGAAATTTATGGATGTCATCCACCATCCATCACATGATCTTTAAGAGAAAATTTTAAGGTTCAAGCAGTGGAATATCACATCGAGCATCAACAACAAGTTCTCCAACTCTTAAAGGATAACTTAAATTTGGGACAAAATCGAATGAAACAACAGGCATATTAATATCACAGCAAGAGAAGTTTTGATGTAGGAGTCTGGATAATTTTATAGCTACAACCATACAAACAAATTTCCCTCAAGCAAGCTAAGAAGGATAATAAATTATCACCAAAGTACTATGGTCCTTACAAGGTGTTGCAAAATATTGGTACTATGGCATACAAATTGGAGCTTCCTGCTTCTTCTAGAGTACATCCAGTTTTCCATATTTCATGCTTAAAGAAGGTTATAGATGACAAACTTTCAGTTCAAAAAATATTTCTGGAACTTGATGAGGAAGGAAAAATTATATTGGAACATGAAGAAGTCACGGAATCAAGAACTCGATAGCTACGAAATCAATCAATTTCAGAGTATCTCATCAAGTGGAAGAACTCACCCACTGAAGATTCTACATGGGAGGATGCGAATTTTATACAGAAGCATCCAAAGCTACTTAAGCATTGAGGACAACACTTTTTTGAAGGAGAGGGGCATGTTAGGTCCCTATATTACTAGTGTAGTCCCTTATTTTTGTTATTGTAGTGCACTTATTGTTATTTTTGTACCCCTGTAACCCCCTATTGTTATTATTGTGCCCTTACATTATTAGTCTTAGGTCGTCTAGGATTATATTGTGACCTGATACACTCCTATATATAGAAATGAGGTTTTTTCATTTGTTTCATCCAAGAATTTTTCATTTACGTAATGTAAAGGAGGTTTCCCCCTCGAAATGGCTTATTTCTAAGGCGTTTATCTCTATTTTATTTTATTTTTGGAGCTGGTTTCAAAACAATGTTCCTCTGAAATAACCCCATATTATTTCTCAACCAAATCTTGATCCTAATAACAAGTAGGATCAACCAATCTATAATGGGAGACTTCTTACCATACTTATTATATATAAATCCAAGAAATCAACCTTAGGTTCGAGAAGGTTCTCTAATATGTCCATCCACCTTCTCCAAATTAATATCATAAGAAAGAGAAGGAGGATCTCATGCCTCACGTTGTTCCCAAGAAACCTCCTTTCCTGAGAGGTTGAAAAAGCAAACATAACACACCACGGAATAAGCTAAAATTATAGAAGAATTGAATAATATTTATGTCAAAAATACTCTCCTCCAAGCCATCAAACATTTCTCATCTATAACAAGTTCATAATGGAATAATTTATTAGAAGTCTAATAAGTAAAATAAGGGATGTCCCTACTATCTATGTCATAGGGAAACTAGCTAATCTTATGCTTGGAAGAGTAAAAATTCCCAACTACCTAGATACTAGAATACCAATATATGTGCATATTAATGAAATTTTTGCTCCAAAATATCCCATTGACCTGGGTGTTTCAATCAATTTCATGACCAAGGAAACCATTCTTAAACTTAACCTCCAAGTGTCCATGGAAAGGACCGCTATTGTGTTGTAGGTTCCTGAAAAATCCATAGTAGCACCAAAAAACATAATCAAATATGTAATGGTCTTAATAGACTCTTGGGCATATCCCACATTCTTCCTTGTCCTCCATCCCAAAACCAAGTGCAATGGCTATCCACTCATATTAATGAGAGCATGGTTAGCTACTACTAATGCATATCTCATTCCTAGGGCTAGACAATAACCAATGGGAAGTCTCGAAAATAGTTTGTATTATATCCCCCAACTCAAACACTTACTGAGAATGACTTTCCTCCATGTGAAAATGAAGAATAATAAGATGATTTTATCCTCTCATCATTTTACACTATGTGAGAAATAGAAACCATCCTTAGTAACAAGAAGTATACTAAAGATGATTTAATTAATAATTTTATGAATATCAATGGGAAGAAAGAAGGGTCATCCCTAGGGAAGCCTAGTTATTCCCAAGACATATTATATGGGGAGATTTATTGAATATTTTTTCTAATTAAAACAACATGGATGGTAGATATCAACCCTTCCAAATTCTTGAAAATCAACTCTCACTTTTAGTTGATTATGAGGATCAACTGCTCAATATATTAGGGAAGCACATTGATGCATTTGCATCAAACTACAAGGGGGTGAAAGGATAGAATTCTTCTATGGGAACTCACCACTTATACATAAATTAATATCACAAACGTATTCTCTAACATCAAATTCAAATGAATTTTTCCATAAAAGATATTTTGAAAGAAGAATTGCAGAAATTACTAGATGAAGGGTTCTTCTATCCAATATTAGATAGTTAATGGGTATCTCCTTTGGCTATTTTTCCCAAGGAAAATGGAAAGTGGATAATCTATTTTGATTACAGGGAACTTCATAAAGGCACAAGGAAAGATAATTTTCCCTTTCCCTTCATTAACTAATTCCTTGACATTCTTGCTAGAAAAATGTTATTTTCTTTGTTAGATAGATTTAGTGGGTAAAAACATATTCAAATCAATACTGAAGACAATGATACTATAACCTTCCCATTTCCTTGGGGGAAGTGTTCTTATAAGGTCCTCCCATTTGGATTATGTAATTTCCATGCCACTTTTCAGAGGCCCGTGCTTGGAATTTTCTTTGACCTTGTATATGATTTGGTAGAAATATAATTGGATGACTTCACACCTTATCAAAATGATATATAAGAAGCTCTATCCAACTTGAGAAAATTATTGCAAAGGTGTGGGGAGATGAATGTCCCCTTCAGCCATGAAAATTTCTTTTCTTAATGAATGAGGGAATTATTCTAGGACATCTCCTCTCCACAAAATGAATCCAAGTAGACCATTGTAAGATAGCCATCCTAAAACACCTTGTTGTTCCTCAAAATCAAAGAGATGTTAGAAAATCCTTAGGCCTTGCATGTTACTATAAGAGATTAGAAAATATTTCAATGAAATTTCCTGTCCTTTGTTTTCTTTGTTGACCAAAGATGTTGAGTTTTGTTAAACAAATCCACGCAAAGAAACATTTGAGAGTATAAAGGAAAAGTTAATGACAACACCTATCATTAGGGGCCCTGATTGGAAATTTCCCTTTCACATTCACACAAATTCATTATATAGGTAAATTGGCATAACTTTAGGTCAACTTGAAGGTAAACACCATTACACAATCTATTTCATTAGAAACAGTGTGTCCAAGGTTGAATTAAACAATATTGTAATTTAAAGAGAGTTCCTCAATGTTGTATAATATTTAAATAACTTTAGGAATTATAGTGACTGGTTTGCAAGTCTTCGTGCATACTGACCATGCAACAATTAAGTATTTAATGAACAAGGCATACATAAATTCTTTTATAATTAGGTGATTATTACTTTCAAAACAATTTGAATTGACCATTGTTGACAAACCAGGGAAAGAGAATGTAGCTACAGTTTATTTTCAAGACTAACCTTTTCTGCATATGAATAAATGGTGATTCTAAAATGCCAAACAAGAATATTTTTCCATCTCACTTATTTCTCCATGGTTTTCTGAAATTTCCAACTATCTAGTCAGTAGCCAATTCCCTCCTCACCTATCTTTAGAGTAAAAGAGGAAAAATGTCATAAAAAGTGCCCCCTGTACATGGATTGGGGTAACCTCTTCCAGTTGGGACTAGCTTATATTTTAATAATATTTTTGAGGGAGGATGAATTTTATGATACACTCCTAGCTTTTCATGACTGGCCCCATGGAGGCCATTTTCTCTCAAAATTAACAACCTACAAAATCGTGCAAGTAGGATACTTTTGGCCAACTCTTCATAAAGATTCCCAATGATACACTACACAATGTGATGAGTTCCAATGAATGGGAAAATCAACTTAGAAGGATAAAGTAACCCTTCAAACTCAAGTGTATTTTTATCAATTTTCTAAATGGGGCATGAATTTCATTGGACCTATTGATCCGCTATCAGTGTAGATAAAGTACATAATTATATGCACTGATTATCGGACCTAATGGGTTGAAGTGAAATAATTAAAGTAAATAATAGAAAAGAAGGTGGTTGAGTTCTTACAAGAAAATATCTTCTACGATTTGGATTCTATAATAGAGTTAGTGACACATGAAGGCTCCCATTTCACCTCCAATTTCATTGAAGGAAAAAATAAGCCACACCACTTTCACCATTGAAATTCCACTCCATAATACCCCCAAGAAAATGGGTAGGTAGAGGTCAATAATAGGGCACTAGAGAAGGCTCTTACCAAAGTGATCACCGAAAAAAATAAGTACTGGGAAGAAAGGCTTGTTGAAGCCACTTGAGCCTACAACACTACTTGGAAAACCACTGTGGTTTGACCTCTTATGAGTTAGTATATGGAAAATGATTTATTATAAATTTTATTTAAGTACAACACATTGAGTATGACATCCCAAATAGAAATTGATTTGACCAAAGCACAAGATGATACAATACAATAGTTAAATGCATTATATGAGTAGAAAAATGTAAGCCTTGTTACACACTGAGGTAGTCCAATCATAGAGGAATGTATAACATGATAGATATATCAATACCAAGGCCTTCCAAGAGTGTGATTTTTCTTTCTTGTATGACTCTAGGTTCAATGAATTCAAGAGAAAACTCATGAAAAAATGGCTAGGACCTTACATGGTGAATAAATTTTAAGATGAAAACTATAGATGAATAAATTCCACTTCTAGTGAATTTTTACTAGCTGAAGATCTACAATAATCCCATTTATAGGGTTTAATTTACACAATCCATAAGCAAGGAATTGAATGTGATTGACAACATCAGATCTCCCAATCCATTCAACCCTTAATCAACAAACAAGATATATATATATATATATATATATAGATATATATATAAAGTGAAAATATTACTTGAAACACTTGAGGTAGACTCACTATTTGAATGCCTCTATAAGGAAGTTAGTAAGTCCAACAAGAAAAAAAAAATCTCTAGGTGAAAACCTCTTCCAATGTATTTGAAGTAGGTTCACTAGTTGAAAACCTCTTCTAGTGTCCCTAAAGTAGGTTCACTAGCTAAAAGCCTCCATGAGTTATCTAGTAAGCCCCATAAAAAGAGAAAAGAAGGGGAAAAACTAAAAGTAAGATAAAAAAGGAGAAATAAAATGAAACAAAGGCATTTTTATCTCTCAAAATAGTTTTTGTGCAGGTACAACAAGGATGTCGCAAATAAGGTCAACTTAGAAGGAACGACCTACACCACAGTATAATTCATTAGCATAATCACTCCAAGAAGGACCTAAATGACATCCCTATATTGTCCTACATTTATTCTCATCACACACAATGTCATCCATCACAAATCATCCCCTCTACATTTATTTTATATAAATTTATTGAACTGCTAAAGGAATGTCCAAAATAACTACAAGAATGACTAGTTTGTAGAAACATCTATAGATCCAAATAATTTTAAACACCTTTTCCAAAAAATAACACCATGGGAATCCCAAAAAATATTATTTCTGTCATCAAACATCACATCTTAATTTATGCCACATTGTTTACCTCATTTCACCATGTAGGAACCCACTTCTTTCATTTTTTCCATCACAGTTGAACTAACAACCCTCTCCATCACCATTTCCACCATTTCCATGAATTGTAAAGCCATCATGCTACTTTAGAAAGTATATTTCATTGAGAATGAGGGTCCTCTATTCCTATTACATGAGATTGCAGCCTTGTAGCAAGTTTCATAAATCCTACATGCCTAGTTTTCATATCAATATAAAAAACCCTCTAAGAAGATTTCATCATCCCACAACTCAAAAAATTCAAGTACCCACTCCAGATCTAGTGAAGGAATCCTAAGAAACTACAAGATCCCCTATAGGATGCTAAATGATATGTTTTACACTACACTCAACATTTGAAGATATCTACAACCAAGAAATATAGTGACTTCAAGAACCCATAACGGTAACTATAAGTTATAATACCCATAAAAAATTCTCTTTGATTTCATTTGAGCATAGGATAAAATATATTCCATGCAAAAGAGTGGTTCAAATAATCTATCCTAACTAATAACAACCTCAACCAAGCTATAAGTGAACACTCACCTTTAGCAAAAGTCTCTTCCCATGTGTGGGGAGTGAGTAATACAAACAAATGATATTTTAAAAAGGTTTTTGTTGTATTTCCTGATGGATGGTTAAGGTGGAGTGCCATAGAAAGTATTGTGCTTGGAATTGAGAAAGTAGGTGGGACAACTTAGTACTGCACGTTGAGCCCCCATCTCCACCACCCAAACATTCAGTGATGCCTTCACTTAAGTCATGAAAAAATCAATAAAACCACAAAATTTTCCATTGATGCTTTGCATGCAAAAATTCATATGGGCCATTGCGAGGATGATAAGTGCTATATGAAGTATAAGCTACAAGTTGCAAAAACTATAGGAATCTCTAGGTTGCATGAATCTATAAGAAGCTACAAGTTGTGTATTTCTACAGGAACTTCTACAGGGTTTGATAATACAATTTCATTATCTAATCACTCACAAAGTTCCCTGCATATGCTAGAGTTTGGTTCTATAAAAATGACCCCTCAGTTTCCTACGATAGTAGGTCCGTTAAGTGTTTAATTAAAGGCACGAATCTATTTTAATTCAGAGTCTTCTATTGTCTAAGTTGTGGAATATAAGGAAAGTAGGTTCACTATATTTTTTCATAATTTGATACTTGATCTAATATAAAAGAAAATAAGAAAAAATTGTGCTTCCCCTTTCCATTCAAAAAAATAAAGAAACCTACTACAACAGGAAAATTTGTCTCCTATAGCAACACACAAAACATTTTTATCTTCTACCCATAGAAATAAATGTTAAGCCTGACCAAGTTTTTGAGACAGTACCTCTAAAATTGAACTCCAAAACCTTTTCGGAAGAAATTTGTGATGGTTTGTTTGGGGTTGACCCAAGTTCAATCTATGTTATTAAATAACAAAACCCTTGATCACCGACCCCTTCAGCAACGACCTACAAGCAGGTCGCATTCTCACCCAAGGTGACTATGGGTGGTTGCAGAACCAGGTTTATGCAGCCTAGAGGGACTGTGCGATGTTGAAATTCTAATCTGCTACCATTATTATATTTCAATATGCATAAGATAATTGTGATGTATAAAACCCTTTACTAAATTTTCCACATTTAACAGAATATATTATACAACTATTTAGGCCTCAGAATTCTCTGGCCAAAACATAGGGGAAAACCACATCGTCCGGACCTTAAAACAACTCCTTTTCTGTTTGGTATAGTGGCTCCCACTGGGGATAATGGGACCAGTTTCCCAATAAGGATGTTTTATGAGGATGTTTGTGAATATGACATGCAAATGGATAATGAATTTAATCTATATGCACCTATATAAGTAATTAATCTAATATATACCCGGTGTGTTATTCCTTTATGCGATCTAAAATGATATCCTTCAACTATTAGTAATGTAGATCATTTAACAGTCGAAAGAGATGAAAATTATGTAAAATGATTCTTCTAACAAAATAGTTTGCATAGAAGAATTGTGTAAAACATATCGCATTTTCCAAAGTGATTACATATTCAATAAGAAACCATAGCTAAATATTAGAACAGAAGTGCATGTAATATTTATATATGATAAACTTTCAAATATATAATGCAATAAAAAGATAACTATCAATTTAAGAGATAAGACTCAACACAAGTGAATAGAAGTACCATATGCATGAAGTTCTACTATGTAAATTGATAGCAATGAATCTGTTCCTTCCAACTGTCAAGCGATTTAAAGAGTACAATAGTGCAACATCAGTTAAACAGCTAAAATGTAACATAATATGTTCCATTAATTCATCAAAGCACTCACAAAATTACAGTAGTGCATTCTTTGCAAAAAAATTTGACAAAATTTTGGACCCTTTTCTAAATGTATGAGAAGGGTTTAAATACTAAACTAACTATAAACTAAAATTAAATTATTACAAAAATGTAGAGGAGGTTTCAAACAACCTTCTTCTAAAAGCTTAACTTAAACAATAATCTAGGAATTTAAACTAACAATCCTAATTTTGTGAATCTTTCCCTTCTTTCTGAATGTGATCACGAAGTTGAAAAATATCTAACATTGATTTGAGCTGAGCTGGCTTTGATATCTGTGATAGAATCTATCCCTTGAAAATAGCATTTGAGATTACTGACTGAGATATTTTTTCTGAATCAGTAAGAGACTGAAGAGTTTGATGTTGATGGTAAGGTTTGATCAGAAAATTTCAGTAATTTTCCTGATCAAACTTATTAACTTTTTTTATCATTTCCTTTTGTTTATCTTCTCTCTGTCTCCACTTTATTTCTACTTCTCTTGTTCTTGAAAACACATCAGACGTGTTTTCCTTAAGAAGTTCTGTTTAAATAGTTGATCACATATAGACTGAATAATCTCATTTGATTTCTTGGACGTCTTGGTCGCTGCTTTCTCTTCTTTATTAATTTGTGCTCTCTATTCTACGAATAATATTTCTTTGTGAAGTTTATCTATTTGTGGTAGATTAGCTTGCTTTCATGTATCTGAAATTTTCCACTAAATGTGTTCTTCTATTTTATTTTCAAGTCTTTCACATTCCAGTTTTTGAATTTCTATTTGTTGAATCATTATTTTATTGGAATCAAAATAAGAATCAATAATGGAAGTTTGGTGACAAAACACTTCTTGTTCTTTCTTTATCATGATGTTTACATCAAGTGCTTCTTTGATGAATTTTTCTAACTGTGGTTGACTCTGTAACTCAGCCATTTCTATTTCCAGATGTGCTTGCTTTTCATTAAGCTATGTCTAATATTTAAATTTGAGGCTTTCAATATCTTCATGAAATTAGGTTGTGCTTATTTTGATTTTCTCAATGGACTAGGCTTTCTCTTCATTTAAAAACTATTCTAATTCTTATAGTCTGGCTTCCTTTTGTTTCAATAATACTCTAACCTTAGGAGCTTTCTCAACAGTAGTGATAGCATATTCCCCTGCATATTGTGTTAATTTGGTTAGATGTTCAGTGGGATCATCTGAGGAATCCTTCCATAGTACATCAACTGATTCATCTGTTGGTTTTGGAGTTGTTTCATCAATATTTATTCTTTTATTTCTTTTAAGTACAGCCTTGGAACTGGGACTGTAGAAAATATCTAATGAAGGAATATATTCAATCTATAGAACTATCTAATCTGTAGGGTAGGCCGGTATGATTTCTTTTTCATGCATTGATGGAACTCTTTGTAGCGGATTGATAGTCTCAAATATTTTCTGTGAAGGTTATGGTGTTTGGAAACTTTTTGCTTGATCAATATTGGGATTTTCTTTAGGATTCTTTATTGCTTCGGAAAATTATTCCCATTCATTAATAAGATATTTTTCTTGTGATGACTTGGACTGGTATAACATGCTATGACTATGTTTAATTGTTTTTGAATTTGATTTTGTCCCATTATTCCTTGTTTTCTCCAGCATTTCTATCTCTTGAATAACTTGGTCAATTTCTAAGTTTGCTTTCTTAGATTCAGATTCATTTTTAGATTGATCTGAATTATCAAACTGCTACTGTGATTGACCTGATTCATTTTCATATATATCTTTCATTTCATCATCCATACTAACACTTGGAGTATGTTTTTCGTCTTCAAAAGTCAACAAATTCAAAGGATCGTTTTCTAGTCTCTTGTTCCTATATTCTTGAAAACCTCCAGCATATTCTTGATTTAATTGACTAGAAACATACTTGGTAATATCAGAGAAATTTTCCATGCCCTAGAAGAGGTCATCGAATTCATCTACTTCCTTTACAAAAGGCTTCATTTTTAGCTCTACAATGTAATTTTTAATCAGATCATTGGGATCATATAATATTCCTGGCATAAATTCCAATTTCAATAACTAAATATTGGGAACCTATTTGTAAGTATGGCTGATATTAGCTAGAGCAAAGGTGTTGCACTGTAGAGGGAAATTAGGCGAAATAGCCTTTTTACCATCCTTCAATTGCTTTGTGACACCATTGACAAGATGATAGGCTATTTCTTTTACAAGTAATTTATGAGGAACATAGTAAGGTAAAACATGGGGAGAATCATAACTCCCAAATACTCTAATATATGTGAACTTTTCTTCGGCAAACCATCTAGCTATTGGAATAATATCTACATTGGCTTCTTCAGAAACCCTAAGAGCCTCTTTGTTGAAATCATCTAATGTATGGGAAATATGACTCCATAGCAGATTTTATAGAAGTGTAAGTGGAACTCTGAATCCTAGAGTTATCTATGGTAGATGTGAATCTGGGTAGGGTTTCTAGTAGTCTATTTCCAACCCATGGTAGGAAAATTATAAGTAAAAAATATAGCATCCATGACATAGGTAGACATATAAAAAGGAGGTATTTCTCTAAATGAAACACTTATTTTATTCCTATATTCAGTTATATGCTTGGCTAGGTAATTGGATAAAATTTCCTCCCAATTTAAGATAGATGAATTGACAATTGCGTCAATTAGGGAAACCCAATCTCTTGAAAATATAGTGTTATCACGCTTGGAAAATATTCCACATAATGTACCAGTGGCATAAAAATAAGGATTGGGAATCTGTGTAAGTGGGTATGTACCATACTTATCTTGTTTCAATTTCCCTTCATTGTCCTTCTATTCATGGATGACTTTGATAAGATCTGGATGTTTTGCTTTGAAATTTTTCACATATTTATTGTCGTATTTCTGCTACGGGGTTGGTAGGTGATACATTGTTTCTAAATCCTCTATAGTTTATCCTCTCTAATTCTTGAACACTCTATCTTCAATGTTTAAGTGGTCAATTTCCCACTTAAATATGTCTGTATAAGGAATAATATTTGGTCTCGCAGCTATCCTGTGAATGTATGAGCATGCAATGTCAAAAATGGTTGCATCAAAGGTAGAAGCAGTGCCTGTTGTAGAAACTTTGTTTATCACCCTTGGTACTTCATCTTTGAAGAGTTTATACACTGCCTCCCACATCGAACTGCCACAGTATTTTTTGCAGACGGTGTTTGAAAATAATGAAGACATATCTATGTCTTCTGTGAACGACGTTTCAGAAATTTTTTTGCCCCTTTTTCTCATTTTGAACTTCTTCAACTCGGTAATTGGTTTCCTGAAACCAAAGTGAATTTTGACACATAAGGAGTATCACAAGGGTAAATCAATCATTTACTTCAAACACATGCGATAAGATATCAATCTATCAATCATCTTTCATAATTCCTAATTTAATATTTCACATGGCTTCACACGTAAGATCTATCAATCGTTTCAAATCCGTTAAGATCTTAAATTCCATTTGATATGACACAAGTTGTTTCACATGCTGAATTCATTTAATACACAATTCGCAATCATTCGTTATAATATTTCGTGATACTTGACCCTTAAAGGCTGTGAAATACGATCTGCACAAATCGTAGATCGCAACTTTTATAGGATAACGTTTGAGTGCATATTATAAATTACGCGCATTGTGAATTATGAAAAACTTGAAGTGACTGTGATAGCCGAAAGATTTTATATTTCTTGGTTTATTTTCTTGTTGAGTCAGTGGGTAATGCAACATATATCATTTTCTTCTTAAATCTTTATTGATTAAGTAAAGTGCGATGCGAAAAGGAAAACAAATAAAATGATGATTCAGGTTTTTTGCAAGGTTTTAATTTATATCTTCGGAAAGGTTTTAAGTGAATTCGCAATTCGCATAATTTACGTTCTATGGTTCTTTTTTGAAATAAAATATGTAATATACGATGTGGTTTAAGGCAAAAACAAAATTCTAAGTTTTTATTTTTATTTTAGGAAATTATAAAAATAATTTCCTATTTATTTCTAAATGGTCCCTGTTTATAAAAAATAAATGGGGGGATTTTTTATAGCACAACAATTGGTGATTCACTTGGGTGAACCAGATATATTTGATAAAAAATTTTGAAATTTCTAAACCTTTTTTGAAAATAAAATAGTTAAAGGAATGAAATTTCAAATAAATAATATATTTGCTAAACAATGAAAATTTATTTTATTCATTATTCATAATAATTCCTCTTTAAAGATATAAGTATGAAGATCTATATCAATCTTTACACAGTTTAAAAGGATAAATTAAATAACTTTTATAGATCAGCTTTATACAAATTTACTCTTTTATCACAGATAGAGCCTCTGTTCCAATAAGCAATTTTAAGCTTTTGGCAGGGTTACCTTTTACCCAGCTATGACCCATTCTCCCATCCAGTATTTCTCATAATTTTCATAAGTAAATTTTGATTTCTGAGAACTTTATTTTATATATTTTTATTTACTTAAAAGCCATTGTCTTGGCTTGGTAGCCAAATAATGACAATGCCATTCACAAATAGTAATTAAACTGATCAAGCTGGCTCTTGATGAGACCCCTTGTCTTTTTTATATAATATCAAATCATTACATTGTTTTGGTAGACAGTATTAGTAATATCAGTTTAACTATTTCTTTATGAACATGGTAAACAAGCTCGTGATGAGACTTATTATATTTTAAGTTTTTCTTCAAATCATATGTTTTTATTTTCTTTTGAATTCCTTTTGAAAATTTATAATATTTTCCGGATGGGATGAATCATAGGTATTTTTAAGATTCTGGATGATAATGTCGAGTTTTAGATTTCTTTTCTGCAAAAAGGTTTTTACTACATTAAAGTTTCTTTTCTTTGATTGATAAAAATAATATTCATGCTATATAAAAATGAGAGTTCATCAAAAAATAATTGTTTTATTGAAATTTCATTTTTCAGAAACATAAAATCAATCTGTCTCTCAAAATATTTCAATTTTCCTTCCTTGACATTTTCATTTTTTATAAGTGAAAATAAAAATCAAAAGAAAGTCATCTGGGATTTGCTTTGAGAGGCCAAATATCAATACTAAGAAATGTTTTATTTTTACAAGAAAAACAAAAGACTTTAATATACAAGGATAGAAGGGTTTACCTCCTATGAGAAATATTTTTTCAAAATTTTCCCATTAACAGGAAAGAATCCTTTTTGCCTAATTAATCTTCTAACAAAAATGTTGATGGACCTATTTCTTCAATTATTTGAAATGAACCTAGCCAATTTTTTTGAAACTTCGTGTGTTTACCTTTTTCCTCATGTGCTTTGTCCCATTTCAATACCAAATAACCAATTTGAAAATTCTTTGGAATGACAGAAGTTGAATCAAATGAGGCTTTTATTATTTTTTGATGATGGATATGAGTTTGTTTGGCTTTTTCTCTTTCTTCCTCTAACTTAAGAATTTGGGCTTGTCTAAATTGTAAAGAAGAAATAGGAATTTCATCACTAAATTGTACTAGGGAAAGAGATGGAATAACTACATTGGTGAAAAGAATAACTTCTTTTCCATATACAAGATTAAATGGTGAAGTGCCAATGGAACTTTTTGAGCTATTCAATCTGCCCAAAGAGCGAAAATTAATGACTTATGCCAATTTCTTTGATTCTGATCAATAGTTCTTTTGATTATTCTAATCAAATTTTTGTTTGTTAATTCCGCTAAACCATTTCCTTGTGGGTAATAATTTGCAAAATATTTTAATTTGAAACCTCTTTTAATTGAAAAATATATCATATTATTTCTAGAAAAATAAAATGCATTATCAAACATCAAAGCAGTAGGTAGACCAAACTTGATTATGATATTTTGATCGATGAAATCAATGATATTTTCTGAATTAGCGACTTTTAATGGAATTACTTCCACCCATTTGGTAAAGTAATTTGTAGATGTAAGAATATATCTATGATGTTTGGAAGAGTTAGGAACGATCTCACCAATTATATCTAAGCCCCATTGCTCAAATGGTTGTTCAATATTGACTGGCTGTAATGGGAATGTTGGTTTTCTTTGTTTTCCAGATGTGCTTTGACATATTTTACATCTCCTTGAATATTCATGAGCATCTCTAAAAAGTAAAGGCCAATAGTAACATGCATGCAGGATTTTATGTGCTATTATATTTCCTCCAAAATGTCCTCCAGCTGGTCCATCATGTAGTTTCTGCAAGACTTTATCTGCTTCAGTTTTTTCTAGGCATCTTAGAAGTACAAAATCAAAATTTCTCCTAAATAACACATATTTGACTAACTCATATTGTTTAGCTTTTAGTCCGAGAGCTCTTTTTGTCTTATAACTAAGATGATTTGGAGCATATCCAATTTTTAAATAAAATATAAGATCAGAATATTGTGAATCTCAATGATTGAGGCTTACCTCTGATATTTGCACATTACCTGAATCTTCTTCCGATGGTGGATGTGATTCTCCTGCAAGCATTATGCAAAAACCTTGTCCTCTAATGATTTTAGAGGGGTTTATTTCTACATCATATTCTTGAAATGCGGTTACACAATTAGATATTTTTTCTCCTAATTCTTTCTGCATCAAAAGTTGTCTTACTGCTGAAAACGGAACTATGATTTTCGTATGAGAATTTAGGAGAAAAGGTCTAAAATGTTTTATGGCTTTAAAAACCGCAAATGCTTATTTTTCAACATATGTGTAATTCAATTCTGCACCTTGTAAATTTGAACTAAATAATGATATTGGTGCTTCCATTTCTTGGTCATTCAACTATGTTAAAATAACTGCATATGATGTATCTGATGAAAAAGTATATAATGTAAATGGATTAAGAAAATTAGGGATGGTTAAAAATGCAGCATTAACAACTGACTGTTTAATCAATTAAAATGCTTCTCTTTCATTATGTCCCCATTTAAAAATGTTTTTTTTCTTAATCATATTCTGCAATGGTAAAACTATTTGAGAAAAATCAAGGACAAATCTCTTAACAAAATTAATTTGCCCAAGGAAAGATTGCATGGTTTTCTGGTTATGAGGGAAAGCAATTCATTTAATTTCATCAACTCTTTGAGGATCAATATAAATACCATATTTTGACACGATGAAACCTAAGAGCTTTCCTTCATCTAAGGAAAAAAATTATTTCTTTGGATTTAATGAAATGCCATACCTTTTGCATCGTTCAAAGACTTGCTTTAGCTCATTAACGTGATGTTCTTCTTGTTTAGAAAAGACAGTAATTTAGTCTAAATAGATAATAACCATTTTGTTTATGAGTCCTCTAAAATCTATGTCTGTGGCTCTTTGGAAAGTGGCACCTGCATTAATTAGTCTAAAAGGCATTTTCTGATAAGCATAAGTTCCCCACTTAGTTCTGAATGTAGTTTTCAGTCTGTCATCTGGATGAACGAGGATTTGATTGTAACCTGAAAATCCATCTAGAAAAGACATAAGTTCAGAACCAGGTACTTTTTTCAATACCTGTTCCATGGTTGGTAATGGAAAATTGTCCTTTAGACAAGCTTTGTTTAAATTCCTAAAATCAATGCAAATTATAATATCACCATTATTTTTCCTGACAGGTACTAAATTTGATATCCATTTTGAATGTCTGACTAGAAAGATAATTTTTTCTTTAATAATTTTATTCAATTCAGTTTTAATTTGATTTTCCAAATTTGGGTGAATCTTTTTAATTTCTGTTGTACAGGTTTCTCTTTTGAGATCATAGGAATTGTATGTTGGATTACAGAAGTATCATATGTTTTAATATCAGAATAATCCCAAGCAAATACACTTTTGCACATCCTAAATAATTTGATGAATGATAATCTCTCATCAGAAGACAAACCAAGACCTAGATTTATATTTTGACGTTTTTCTTCACTTCCTAGATTAACTAACTCAAATCTTAAGGTGGACCTTTGTACTTTTGAGTTAGTTACTCTTTTAAATCTATCCTTTAAGTCATATAGGTCTTCTAACTTGACAACAGATTTTGGAATAGAATTTTCCTCTTGTTATTTCCTAATCTGACATTCATGTTCATTTTCATCCATGATTTGATTATCATAAGTTTCTTCATATGTTAAAAAATCTATGATATCTAAGTCATTATTGAATACTCTCCGATTGGCAATGTTGTCAGGAATAGATGATCTAAAAATTAACTCAATATAAAATCTATCGGGGCTAAATTCTTGGGATGGGATCAATTTTGATGCTACATTAGCGAGTAAGTCTGCACTAGCATTTTGAATTCGAGGTATAGAAGAAATATTGAAGGCAAGAAAGTGAGTAGTTAATTCTTGGACTAATGATTGATAATGTTTTAAACGTCCAAAATTACAATGGATAGTATCTCTCACTTGCCTAACTATGATTTTTGAATCTCCTAAAACCTTAAAATATCTGATATTTAAATTGACATCTTTTAATAATCCTTGTACTAATGCTGCATACTCATCTACATTATTAGTACAATCAAATTCTAATCGGCATGCTAACATAGTCTTTTCGCCTTCCGGGTTTATTAAAATGCAACCCGCACCTGCACCATATTCAAATTTAGAACCATCAAAATAAAGTGTCCAAAACAAAGAATAAACTATTTCTTTATCTAAAAAATTGATACATCTAGAGTTATCTGGTTGGGAAAAATTCTCAATTTGAGATACAATCACATTATCAAATACAGGAGATGTTGGAACATTGAAGTTTCCTAAAAAATATTGTGTAGAATAGTTTCCAATAATGTTATTATTGAAAGCTACTAGTTCATTAATCTCTTCAAGATCAATCATGTGTGTTTCATAAAATTTTCACAATCAATTCAAATTTTATTTGGCTTTCCATTATGTGGTAATCACATATCTGACCAGTCTGTGGAAAAATATCCATGAAGTTTCTCAGACCAATCATGACTTAAAATTAAACCATAGAACTCGAGAATGTTTGCAACTAAAATATCAATTATCTGAGCAAATTTTGGATTCGATGATAATCTGATTGTAACAGATTTCAATTCTCCTACGACTTCTAATCTAGTTCTGTCAATTTGTACTATATGAATTGGAGAACTCTGAGGAGTAATGTTAAATTTAGCACAAACTAATTTTGGCATTATATTCGAAGAAGCCCCTGAATATATCAAACAATTATGAACATTTTTGTTATAGATTTCATAGGTTAAGAGAAATGGGGGAGTATGAGAGATGGATCGATCACCTATCATGATTAAATCTAAAGCATCTATTTTTTCTTAAGGAGAAGGTGGTTTACCTATTTCATTAGCAGCTTGCACTATAACGGGAGTAGGTAAATTTGAAGTAGGAACAACTTTTAATTCTCTGAGTAGGATTTGTTGTTGTTGCTTCAATTTGGTAAGCTCATGAATCGAAATATTTTCTCTAGTCTTCTTCATATCTTCAACTATATTATATTAAATGGTATCTGAGATAACCATTGTTGTAGATACATGTGAAGAATCTACTATAACAGGACTTGTTTGCATAGATTTTGAATTAGATTTCTTTTTTGTTGATTTGTCTTTAGCAGGAGTAGAAATATTTTATTGTTAACTAGACAATGTTGTTTCAGTTTTATTTTTGCTATGTGTGCTAACAGGCAAAGATTCAAGTTGTTCTTCATTTGATAGGATAAAACCCCAAATTCCATTAAGTTCAACTTCTTCTTCTTCGTCATCTTGATATGATTCAACATTCAATATAATATTCGGAGGTTGAGAATTAGAAGTTTGTTTTTGTTTGAAATTCCTGAAAACCTTTTTTTAATTCGAATTTTTAGCAACTTGTTTCTTGATGTGTGCCATTTCATTGGTCATAGTTTTCAAAAAAATTTGAAGGCCTTCTACATCGAATGGATATTTTGGTGTTTTCTTTTTAGAATCATATTTGAAAGATATTTTCTTTGATTTACGATCTTCCTAAGAATTGTTTTTCTAAAGAGCAGTTATGTGTTTTTCAACAGATAAAGATTCTTTCATATTTCTGCAAGAGTTGATAGTTTTTCTCTATCAACGAAAATAGCTATATTATATGGAAGTGATGAAATATACCACTCAATTTGAACTTCTGCACCAGGAACTGCAGTAACAGGAATGTTATTGAGTAATTTATTAAACCTTGAGTTGAAATATTTTATCTTCTCACTATTTTTAGCTTTAAGATTCGAAAGATCGTTGATTAGAGTTGTAGTTCTATGATCTCCAAATTTAGCCAGAAATTGTTCTTCAAACATATTCCAATTAGTTATGGAGTGAGCAGGTAATGAAAAATACCAGGATCCTGCAAATCCCTTTAAAGTATATGTAAATAATCATACAACGCAATCTTCCTCAATGTTAGGTCCCTATATTACTAGTGTAGTCTCTTATTATGTTAGTATAGCCCCCCTTATTATTATTTTTGTACCACTATAACCCCCCTATTGTTATTATTGTGCCCTTAAATTATTATTTTTAGGTTGATTAGGACTACAGTGTGGCCCCACTAGGATTACATTGTGGCCCTATGGACTCCTATATATAGAGAGGAGGTTTTGTCATTTGTATCATCCAAGAATTGTTCATTCATGTAATGTATTGGAGGTTTCCCCCTCCAAGTGTTTTATTTATAAGGTGTTGATATCTCTTTTGTTCTATTTTTGGATCTAGTTTCACAACATTTGATATCAAAGCTTTGGATTCTAGGGTTTCGCTACTCCAAATAGGTCATCGTGGAATGTTTGCTAAAAAAACAAATTGTGAAGGTTCAGAACCTAAAAATTTTAAAGTGCGAAGCAGAAATCCTGTGGAACATTGTCATCAAATTTTAGAGTTGGGTTTGCAATATTTTCAGAGATATGATATGTGGAAGTTAGGTCTTTTTACAAGCTCTTGAATTTAACCCAAACAGGACATCGCGGAACTTTCACTATAATGTTTTTTCTAGGAGGGTTCAAAAGCTGAAAATTTTAGAGCATGAAGCCAAAATCTTTAGGAACATCATCGCAAAATTTCATAGCTTGGTTTGCAATACTTTCGAATATATGGTCTGTGGAAGTTAGAGCCTTTTCAGGCTCCCAAATTTCATCTCAAAGAGGTAATCATGGGAAAATATTCATAACTCTCTCTCTAAGCATCGAATTGAAATTATGTAACAAGTGGCTGCAAGTACATGGACTGTAGTTTTCTATCTATCAATTTCAGAGCCAAAGGAGGAAACTGTGACATGTGGCAAGTCGTACAATTTCACTCTACTGAACCAGTCCATAATTAAGTCATTGTGGGAGATTGGACATAACTTTGCCTTGAAGAATCCAAATCAGGTCAGATATGTGGCATTTGAAAGAGGTTTTAGAGGGCTACCTCAGAGAGAAATTTCATATATTTAAGATCCTAAATAACAAAGATAGTTTAGTTTCAACATAAAGCTCCTCAAAAGCAAGAAAAAGGTGTGTATTTGTTTTTTCAAATTGCATAAGTCTCATGTGAAAAAACAGTTTGAAGTGATTTTAAGGGCATATTGAAGCATAAATATTAGTGTTGGGTTATAAAATTCCGCCTAAAAATAATTCCATACCCATCAAGCCCTCAAAAAGCTATACTATGATGCATGAAGACGAAGAATTGCAGTATGAGATATCAAAATTACAGTACCAAGTACAACAAATTTTGATCTTACGAAGAGCAACCGAAGATGACAAATATGGTTTAAAAGAAGAAATGGAGGCTAAGTTGGATGGTTTGAAGGATCAAATAAAATATAATTTGGATGGTAAAGTAGTGGAAGATCACATCGAGCATCAAAAAAAAGTTCTCCAACTCTCAAAGGATAACCTAACTTTGGTGCAGAATAAAATGAAACAACGGGAAGATCAACATCACATCGAAAGAAGTTCTGAAGCAGTCACAGAAACAAGAACTCAACAAGTATGATCAATTTAAGAGTATCTAAACAAGTGGAAGAACTTTCCCGTAGAAGATTCCACATGGGAGGATGAGAATTTTATACAGAGAGGGGCATGTTAGGTCCCTATATTACTAGTGTAGTCTCTTATTATGTTAGTATAGCCCCTCTTATTGTTATTGTTGTACCCCTATAACACCCATATTGTTATTATTGTGCCCTTACATTATTATTTTTAGGTCGGCTAGGATTACATTGTGGTCCCACTAGGATTACATTGTGCCCTTACATTATTATTGTTATGTTGGCTACGATTACATTTTGGCCCCACTAGGATTACATTGTGGCCCCAATAGGATGACATTGTGGCCCCACTAGGATTATAGGGAGGGGGTTTTGTCATTTGTATCATCCAAGAATTGTTCATTCATGTAATGTATTGGAGTTTGCCCCCTCGAAGTGGCTTATTTCTAAGGCGTTGATATCTCTTTTCTTCTATTTTTGGAGTTGGTTTCACAACACTCAACTACTGCATTTAAGTTGACATCTAACATAAAATTATGAATATGATCTCCTGCAGGAAGACTATCCAGGGTTAAATTTTGGTAGCCATATTTCAGGATTTTTAGGTAAAGCATGAAGAGGAGGAGGCATATTTACAACCCCTAGATTACTACAAGGGTTTACATTCGGTGGAGGAACTTTTCCTGCCATTGGATTGTGAATGGGTTGATTATGAATTGATGATGAAATAGGTTGGTTACTAGGACCAGTATTTTGAGTATTGGAACTAGTGAAAGTGATACCAACTGTTGGAATGAAATTTGTGGAAATGAATGGAGGAAATGGAGATGAATGGGATGAGATCTCACTAGTGATTGATTCTAATTGAGTCTTATTTAGCTTCTTCCGAGTACTATTGATGGGAAATCAAAAAGGGAGAACCCCTGTTTTTTGACTTTCTGATCGAGTTAATATTCTTCAAGGTTGTATAGAGGATGAAATACTAAGATCCGATAATTGTGAAGTTTCAGGCTTTTCAGCAGAAATAGGTACTTTTTCTAACTTTTCTATCAAAGACTGAACCTCTGAAGAATGTTGATGAATTTCAGGAAATAGTATAGTTTGAGTTTCACTAGGAGACTTAGGGGAGGGATGATCAACTTCAGAGTTTATAGATGAGGATTTGCATAATTTTCTAGAAGTTGAAAGGGATCTAGAGGGAGAGAACTTTTTTGATTGACCTTTAGATTGATCAGACCTTTGTGCCATTCACTTGGCCATCCTTCTAGTGCTAATGTGTTGAGGCCTCAGAATTCTATGGCCAGAACATGGGGGAAAACCACGCGGTTCGGACCTTAAAGCAACTCCTTTTCCGTTTGGTATAGTGGCTCCGACTGGGGATAATGGGACCTGTTTCCCAATAAGGATGTTTTATGAGGGTGTTTGTGAATATGACATGCAAATGGATAATGATTTTAATCTATATGCACCTATCTAAGTAATTAATCTAATATATAGCCAGGTTGTTATTCCTTTATGCGATCTAAAATGATATGCTTTAACTATTAGTAATATAGATCATTTAACAGTTGAAAGAGATGAAAATTATGTAAAATGATTCTTCTAAAAAAATAGTTTGCATAGAAGAATTGTGTAAAACATATCGCATTTTCCAATGTGATTACATATTCAATAAGAAACCATAGCTAAATATTAGAACAAAAGTTCATGTAATATTTATATATGATAACCTTTCAAATATATAATGCAATAAAAAGATAACTATCAATTTAAGAGATAAGACTCAACACAAGTGAATAAAAGTACCATATGCATGAAGTTCTACTCTGTAAATTGACAAAAATGAATCTATTCCTTCCGAATTTTAAGCGATTTAAAGAGTACAATAGTGAAACATTAGTTAAACAACTTTAATTGCTAAAAGATAACAGAATATGTTCCATTAATTCATCAAATCACTCAAACTTATAAGAGTGCATTCTTTGCAAATGTTTTTGACAAATTTCTGTACCCTTCTCTAAATGCATGAGAAGGGTTTAAATACTAAACTAACTATAAACTAAAATTAAATTATTACAACAATGTAGAGGAGGTTTCAAACAACCTTCTTCCAAAAGCTTAACTTAAACAATAATCTAGGAATTTAAACTAACAATCCTAATTCTGCGAATCCTACCCTTCTTTATGAATGTGATCACAAAGTTGATAAATATCTAACATTGCTTTGAGATGAGCTGGTTCTGATATCCGTGATCAAATATGTCCCTTGAAAATAGCATTTGAGATTACTGACTGAGATCTTTTTGCTGAATCAGTAAGAGATAGAAGAGTTTGATGTTGATGGTAAGGTTTTATCAGAAAATTCCAGTAATTTTCCTGATCAAACTTATTAACTTTTTTGATCATTTCCTTTTGTGTATCTGCTCTCTGTCTCCACTTTGTTTCTACTTCTCTTGTTCCCGAAGACACATCAGACATGCTTTCCTTAAGAAGTTTTGTTTTAAACAGTTGATCACATATTAACTGAATAATCTCATTTGATTTCTTGGACGTCTTGGTCGCTGCTTTCTCTTCTTGATTAATTTGTGCTATCCATTCTATGAATAACAGTTTTTTGTGAAGCTTATCTATTTGTGGTAGATTAGCTTGCTTTCCTGTATCTGAAATTTTCCACTGAATGTGTTCTTCGATTTTCTTTTCAAGTCTTTCACATTCCAGTTTCTGAATTTCTATTTGCGGAATCATTATTTTATTGGAATCACAATAAGAATTAATAATGGAAGCTTGGTGAAAAAACACTTCTTGTTCTTTCTTTACCATGGTGTTTACATAAAGTGCTTCTTTGATTAATTGTTCTAACTGTGGTTGACTCTATAACTCAGCCATTGCTATTTCAAAATGTGCTTTCTTTTCATTAAGCTCTGTCTGATACTTCAATTTGACGCTTTCAATATCTTCATGAAATTGGGTTGTGCTTATTTTGATTTTCTCAATGTACTTGGCTTTATCTTCATTCAACAACTATTCCAACTCTTGTACTCTAGATTCCTTTTGTTTCAATAATACTCTAACCTCAGTAGCTTTATCAACAGTAGTGGTAGCATATGCCCCTGCATATTGTGATAATCTAGTTAGATGTTCATTGGGATCATCTGAGGAATCCTTCCATAGTACATCAACTGATTCATCTGTTGGTTTTGGAGTTGTTTCATCAATCCTTATTCTTTTATTTATTTTAACTATAGCCTTGTAGGGTAGGCTGGTATGATTTTTTTTTCATGCATTTCTATAACTCTTTGTAGCGGATTAACAGTCTCAACTATTTTCTGTGAAGGTTATGGTGTTTGGAAACTTGTTGCTTGATCAGTATTGGGATTTTCTTTGGGAATCTTTATTGCTTCAAAAAATTCTTCCCATTCATTAATAAGATATTTTGCTTGTGATGACTTGGACTGATCTAACATGCTATGACTATGTTGAACTATTTCTGAATTTGATTCTATCTCATTATTCCTTGTTTTCTCCAACATTTCTATCTCTTGAATAAATTGGTTAATTTCTAAGTTTTCCTTCTTAGATTCGGATTCATTTTAAGATTAATCCAAATTATCAGACTGCTGTTGTGATTGACCTGATTCATTTTCATATATATCTTTCATTTCATCATCCAGACTAACACTTGGAGTATGTTTTTCATCTTCAATAGTCAACAAATTCAAAGGAACATTTTCCAGTCTCTTGTTCCTGTATGCTTGAAATGCTTCAGCATCTTCTTAACTTAATTGTCTAGAAATGTACTTGGTAATATCAGAGAAATTTTCCATGCCCTAGAAGAGGTCATCGAATCCATCTGCTTCCTTTACAAAAGGCTTCATTTTTAGCTCTGTGATGTATTTTTTAATCACATCATTGGGATCATAAAAACTTCCTGGCATAAATGCCAATTTCAATAACTGAATCTTGGGAGCCTCTTGTAAGTATGGCCGATATTATCCAAAGAAAAGGTGTCTCACTATAGAGGGAAATTAGGCCAAATAGAATTTTTACCATCCTTCAGTTGCTTTGTGACACCATTGACAACCTGATAGGCTATTTATTTTGCAAGTAATTTATCAGGAACATAGTAAGGTAAAAAATGCGGAGACGAATAACTCCCAAATACTCTAATATATGTGAGCTTTTCTTTGGAAAACCATCTAGCTACTAGAATAATATCTACATTGGCTTCTTCAGAAACCCTAGGATCCTTTTTGTTGAAAATCATCTGATGTATGGGCAATATGACTCCATAGAAGATTTTATGGAAGTGTACGTGGAACTCTGAATCCCAGAGTTCTCTGTGGTAGATGTGAATCGGGGTAGGGTTTTTTGTACTCCATTTCCAACCCATGGTAGGAAAAAAATAAGTAAAAAAAATCGCATCCATGACATAGGCAGACATATAAAAAGGAGGTATTTTTCTGAATGAAATACTTCTTTTATTCCTATATTTAGTTATATGCTTCGCTAGGTAATTGGATAAAATTTCCGCCCAATTTAAGATAGATGAATTGAAAACTGTGTCAATTATGGGAACCCAATCTCTTGAAAATCTAGTGCTATCAGGCTTGGCAAATATTCTACATAACATACCAGCAGCATAACAATAATGATTAGGACTTTGTGCAATTGGGTACGTACCAGACTTATCTTGCTTCAATTTCCCTTCATTTTCCTTCCATTCATGGATGACTTTGATAAGATCTGGATGTTTTTCTTTGAAATTTTGCACATATTTATTGTCGTATTTCTGCTGCGGGGTTGGTAGGTGATACATTGATACTAAATCCTCTTCTTTGAAATAACCCATAGTTTCTCCTCTCGAATTATTGAACATTTTATCTTCAATCTTTAAGTGGTCCATTTCCCACTTAACCATGTCTGTATAAGGAACAATTTTTGGTCTCGCAACTATCCTGTGAATGTATGAGCATGAAATGTAAAAAATGGTTGCATCAAAGATAGAAGAAGTGCCTAGTGCAAAAAATTTGTTTATCACCTTTGGTCCTTCATCTTCGAAGATTTTATACATTGCCTCCGACGTCAAACTGCCGCAATCTTTGTTGCAGATGGTATATGAAAATAATGAAGACATATATGTGTCTTCTGTGGACGACGTTTGACAAAATTTCTTTGGCACTTTTTCTCATTTTGAACTTCTTCAACTCGGTAATTGGTTTCCTGAGAGCAAAGTGAATTTAACACATAGGGATTATCACAACAGTAAATCAATCATTTACTTCAAACACACGGGAGAAGATATCAATCTATCAATCATCTTTCATAATTCCTAATTTAATATTTCACATGGCTTCACGCGTAAGATCTATCAATCGTTTTAAAGCCATTAAGATCTTAAATTCCATTTGATATGACAAAAGATGTTTCACACGCTGAATTAATTTAATATGCAAATCACAATCATTCTTTATAATATTTTGTGATACTTGACCCTTAAAGGTTGTGAAATGCGATCTAGGCAAATTGCAAATCGCAACTTTTATAGGATAACATTTGAGTGCATATTATAAATTGCGTGCAATGCAAATTGCAAAAAACTTGAAGTGACCGTGATAGCCGAAAGATTTTATATTTCTTCACTTATTTTCTTGTCGGGTCCACAGGTATCCCAACTTCTATCATTTTCTTCTTAAATATTTATTGATTAAGTAAAGTGCGATGCGAAAAAGAAAACAAATAAAATGATGATTGAGGTTTTTTGCAAGGTTTTTAAATTATATCTTTGGAAAGGTTTTCAGCGTATTTCACAGTTCGCATATTTTTCATTTTATGGTTCTTTTTTGAAATAAAATATGTAATATGCGATGTGGTTTAAGGAAAAAACATAAAATTTTATTTTCTAAGTTTTTTTTTTATTTTAGGAAATTATAAAAAGAATTTCCTATTTATTTCTAAAGGGTCCCTATTTATAAAAAATAAATGGGGGGTTTTTGTATAGCACAACAACAACATCATAAACTGTATTGCCATAACAGACAACTGTAACAATTATTGCACAACACTGATAACAAGAAAATAAACAGAAACACATAAGAAGACATGATATCGCTGCAAAACTTATTATTTTCATTTATGATGAATCTTTAAGTACATTCAAATTCTCTGACATGCACACACAACTGTAGGTGTTCTGTGCACTAAGCTGCAGATTCTTCCAAGGTCTTTGTGCACTTAGTTACAAAATCTTTTCTTCGCTACAGAAGAAGATGAAAACTATCCCTTGACCATAGAACTTATAATCACATTTACTACTATTTTCCTCTACATTACATCGCTTTATATATAATTACATCGTTACAACACCATGGTCCAAATACCATGGGCTAATAAAATATAACCCAAGCTCATTACAAAAGGAGGGGCTACGACCCACCCTGAATCCCCTAAGATACCACGTAGTATATCTAGAATTTTTCATTGTGCGGTATAATTCGTGCACTCCTCAAATTGTGGAGACTTTGGCCAAAATCAAGGCCAACTTGGGTTGCTCCCATTAGGCCCCCAACACTCACATCTGACTTGCCCCAAGTTTCTCAACTACTTTGTCCCTTGATATTTTTTGCTATGTTGTTGTAGGCAGTGTTTAACTTTTACAACATCTCTGCAACCTGCTTCTCCTGAGAGCAGACCTCTTCCAAAACTGCCTCTGTTATTAGTCCTATAGTCTTATTTAGTGTTGCCTCTTCCTGTCGTCGAATCTCTTGTAGCTTCCCATCCACCTATTATGACAGTTGGAGGGCCTCATCTTCCCAAGGTTAAGTTCTCTCTGTCAAATTTTGTTCTTGCCTTCACTGATCCTTGTGAGCTTCTATGAATTTTGAAAGTTCTTTATTATTTTCTTGATTTCCTCCAAATTCTTCTACTTTTGTTATATATCTTCCTCTATCTTCTAGACATTTCGATCTTACTATAGTGAAGTCCAAATCTGCAAGGTTTCTTCCAATAATTTTCCGCACTCTGCCACTATCCTAGAGATACCTTCCACTACATTCTACAGGTCACTTTGCCTTTGTTCCCATACTTATGGTGGTGTAGTTTTTTGTAGCTTCATTTGGAGCTCGCTGATCTTGAGTTCATACTCAAACTAGGCTTCTGTAGCCTTCTTCTTGGTTTCTTTGACACCAAATCTGAGCTTTGAAACCTTGTCTTCTACAGGTTCTTCCTCGTGGAAATAAATATTGTCTGGAGCTTCTTTGCAAGTGGCTATGACCACTTCGTTCAACCTCTATTGTTTTTTTTGCGCTTGGTCCTTCTCCTTTATTTCCCATTCAAACTGGGTCTTTAGCACAACCCGCTCTTGTTATATGTGAATATTTTTTTTTTTTTTGCGTTGCTCTCACTCCTTTAACTCATTTACAACACCTTGATGTAGTTCATGTAGTATCATAATGTTCAACGATGCAAGGTTCATGTCAACCTTGTCCCATGTATTTTCTTGTTATGTTGCTTTAGTTGTTCCAAATAGCAATGCTCCAACAGGTAGCTGCATGAGCCTCATCCCAAATGTTTTCTCTATCAATCGCTCTGGGTGGAGGGGTTGGCTTCTTGGTGCTGGTTTTTTAGCTATTTGTGCTAATAGCTTTAGCTCTTTAACACTCTACTCAACTCCTATCAAGAGTGCATTGTTGCGGTCCTCTATTCTACCCCATGATTCCTCTGCCACTTCATAAAATTTGTCCCCAATCTCATCGATGTCCCCTTTAGTAAGGACCAAGGGCATTATGCCCTTAAACCTATCAACCTTCTGCTTCTTTCAACTTCTTGGGGAGACTTAATTTTTCATATTCCTTTTGACGTTTTCTATCATTTTATTTTCCTTATTATATGAATCTCCCTCAAGCGGATATGGCTGACCCTCGTCATACTCTGAATCCTTATCTTTCTCCTGCTTCTCTTTGTCCTTGTATTTTGCACTCGGGCCTACATGTTCCAATTTTTTTTCATATGTATGACTATCCTCTTCTCCTTTCTTCACCACATTCATCCATTATGTGTGCCACTATTGTATCAAAGCAGCCAAATCATCTTCGATGACCAAATATGGCAGAGGATGCCATGTCTTCATTGTATCCTTTCTGGCCTACACATATATTTTATGGAAGTTCGCATTGAACTTCGCAATTCCGATATATTGTTGGTACAAGCTTGGTGATAGCCAATGATTTTGGTTCAAAACCATATGTAGGTCCATGTGGTGTAATACAAACGAAACATGGTTCTCCTGGATTCTTTATGGCTCTGTAGAATTCTGCAATGAAGCATATCACGCTGCTTTGAACTAAAGAACTATGATTCCTTTAGTTCTTTCCATGCCATCATTACGATGATAAAAATAAGCCATGTGTTGAGAAAGGTTGATCCTTTCTCCTGTGCTTCATGACAATCCTCCAAAAATTACCTACACAAATACCCAGCTTAGTTGTGTTGGACCCCTTTGTTGCACAACACAGCTAGTGAAACCACTGCTACAGGGACGTCGTTTTCTCAACTTTTCCACATAATCTTCTCAGCCAAAATATCCACGAAAAAATTGTACTCCTTGGTCCTTGATTGAATTCATGTCATAGCCTCGCTTTCCCTTGACCAATTCAAACCTCTCCTTTAGGGTATTTAATGGCTGTGTAATATCCAAAAACTCTATCATTGGTCCAGGTACTTCGTGGTTCCTTTTTTATTCTACTATGTCGATGTTTCGAGGCTATTATTCTTCTTCTATAGTAATATTATAGCATTCTAGTGCATACTCTATCTGTGCAACCTAATTAGGTTTCTTCCATGTCAATGTGGTTACACCTTCAAATATATTCTCTTTTACTATCTGCAAGGTTGAATCTATGGTTGGACATTCATCCTAAAATATAAATGTTAGTGTAAACCCATCAACCAAGTCTGCCTAGTTCATAGTACCATGTCGTAGTTCTGTTTCCACCTACCAATTCATAGGAATTGTCTCCAATATGTGAATAAATCCATGCACCCATTCCTGTTGTGGAATCTCCTCCCATTCCTATTTTGGAATCTCCTCCCATTATTTATTTCTATTTCCACTTTCCCAAACCTTATCCACATTAATCTTTGGCATACCTTCCATTCTCCTATATTCTTCTTGTGTGTGCCCTACTATAATATTCCTAAATTAGCATGCATCTAATTGGAATATTAGAATCTAATTTTGCTTTCTTGTTTGAGGAATAAGTGGTTAGGGAGACCCATAAATCTCTTTATTAGTAATAAAACCACTTCTCATGTGAAAGTGGATCATCCTCATAGCTAGATAAATACCCTTATGTGTGAACAACGGCTAATGCATAGGGACAAGGTTAAGTTTGACCAAGTCAACAATTCTGGTATGGAGGGAGTGAATTATCAATAGAGACAGACCAGTGTGAATGTGGATCTATTTAGATAGTCAGAATAAAGCCACCTTAGGTGTGAAAGGAGACAATTCATGGAGACTAAGTCAAGGTTGACCAAATCAAACAACATTGTAAATGAGAGAGTGGAGCATAGTTTTGGAGGAGGAGTCTTTACATGGAAGTAGCCTCATAAATGGGTGGGACCCATGGTGAGGAAGCTCATCAAGCATATAATGGAGGGTATGGTAGTCATATGGTTCATGGATGATATTTTTTTTGTTTTATTGTTATGACTTATTTCATACTTCAGCTTTCTAACTAGGTTTGTTGTACTATTTAGTATAGGGGTATTCTCATGCGGGAATTCCCCACTCTTCCTTGGAGGACTTGTTGAAGAAATATGAGAGGAGGATTATGGGATTAAATTCCACCATTCTACATTGGCCAAGCAGTCACCTACAGCCACACTGCAGTCTCCTTGAGGAAATGCATTATTTTTCATGATCTTGCAGTGGAAGGGTCAAAACCCCTGATTGTGAGCTAGTTTCCTAGTAAAAGGATCAACCTTTCACCCAGAGAGCTAGTAAGGAGGAGAAACAACCATTTCTTTATCCTTTCAGCCATATCTATGTAGAGCTTTAGTCAGACAACGTGGTTCAGCCATAGATCTATAGCATATACTTCGTGTATCTCATGTTTATCATGAAACCCTTGCCGGGTTATCTTGGAATTGTGTGAAAGAGACTAGATCTCAGTTTTTCAACTCTCTTGAGTAATATATCAGTAGATCTATTTGTTTCTCTATTTGTGCAATATAAACCCTCATTAAACTGCTCTGTCACTTGCTTTAGAATTTTTATGTTGCAGTAGTCTCAGGGTTGCAATGTTTTAGGGTTGTTCTGGGCTTGGGAGGCATGTTTAACTAAGCTATAATGATTTTTTTTTATCTTCTTGCATATTTGGTCACTATAATGTATAAAATAATGGATCCATGGGCTTTTCTTGACTTTTATAGCATAATTTTCTGAAAAATTCATTTTTGGTGCCTATATTGCTGATGTTCCCCATTTGGGAATATTACATTGGTATCAGAGCTCTGACCTTGGCTCAGCCTGTGTACTTCAGTCATTATGTCATCTAAGGAGGATTCTTATAGGAAGGAAAAGATCTGCAGAAGTGATCAAGGAAAACCCTTATTATTGGGAGGGAAGGAGTTCTAAAAACTTTTTCTTCGAACTTTACAGTGTATTAGAAAATACATCAAAGAGATGAGGAGGGAAAGACATTTAAATCCCTCAACAAGATTTTTACATGAGGAAAGTTCCAATTCCTCATATTATGAGTGTGAGCATTCAGCCACACCATCAGATTTACAACGCTCTACCAGACCTATGGTCATAGAAAGTGAGATGAAGGAAGGAGATATGCCAAAGAAAGAGACTCTTGGTGATTATTTTCAAGAGTATGAATCTCAGTCGAAGAGGTTCAAATATCACCTAAACTTCCAAGGGTTTTGCAAGATAAAGGAGGATAAAAGACCTAGAAACTATGAAAGAAGCACAAAGTGCAAGCAGCATGATGAAGGTAGATTCTTCCTATCTAATTTTGATGGGTCACCTAAATGTTCAGCTAGGGCTTGGGTGGAGGAGCTTGATACTTATTTGCAGCAACACCAAGATTTAGGAGATGAGGCCATTAGAGTAGCAGCGCTTCATCTAGAAGGCAAGGCTTATGCTTGGTGGTTATTTTAATCATTTTCACTAAAAAATGAAAACACATCTACTTATGAAAGATTCAAAAGGAGGGTAGTGGAAAGGTTTGATGAAAAAAAAAATTGAAACACCTTTTGTGGAGATAAACAAACCAAAAAAAATAAAACCTTTTCATGGGTTGGAAGTATCTATAAACCCAACTCCATCTTAGAAAAATATTGAGGTGGATAAAATTTTGCAGAATACCTTGCTAGAGGCAAGATCCCTACTTCATAGACAACACTCTCATGGGAAAGAGGACAAGGAGATCTCTTTTTTGAAAGAGGATACTCTTATTGATTATAAGGTAACTCCCATTCATGTTGGAGAGGAAGAGAAGGCTTGAGGTAACAAAGTTGTCACATCATAATCATATCTAGTACCTCATGAAGAGGAAGATGGAGCACTTGCTCCAATGAGAGGATTTCTTGTATGTTCACAAGAATTTCCAAAGAGTCTCACATATGGAGATAAAAGCACACTCCATGAACATCATGTGCCATCATTGATATATTTCGAGATGTTGAAGATAAAATAAGAAGATAGGGAGGATGACCAGAATCATATTATTGGAAGCACACACCCTTACCAATTTCAAAAGTGTGATGTACAAAGGAGCAGACTGATTTGTGCAGTGAGATCAAGGACCATGCAGTCCACCTACATATACAACCTGCTCTAAGCCTTGATGTGTCATTACATGGAGGCATTCCACCAGGGAGACCCCCTGATTGGAAGATGAACAAATAGTTCTCTCATCATATTGTAGCAGTGACATATTTGGCTAAGGAAAGAGTCTTGGGAGGAGCTAGCACAGGAGGGGTGAGAAATTCTCTGATATGACTTCCAAGGAGGGGTGAGAAATTCTCTGATATGGAAATTTCTATCTCCCACTTAGCTAATTGTGCTGGAAGATGAATATTCAAGAATCTGTGATGGCACAAGCATGGTGTCAAGGGGCTATTCCATCTTCTTCAGGAAACAAATGATGCTTCCACATATGAGGTAGATTTCTGAAAATGAAAAGAGGTTATTAACACTCTTGCATGCATTGGAAAAACTATGGAATTTTTGGATGGAAAATACCTTCCAAGAGGAGGTTGACCTCCATGTACTTCAATATTTTCTTGGGCAAGATCAGCTGCAATGGAGGTAGAAAAAGTGGAGTAACAACACTCCAACATGTGGCTTTGGCATTGAGCATGTCAAAGAGGAGACTAGTGATGTGACAGGTGCTTCATTTCAGATTTCAACAACGGTGTCATTGTTGGGAAGCCTAGATCTATATTGGGAGTCCCAACTATTGGTGGAATATTCCAAGAACCTCTTCACATGTAAGGCTCTTGATGGGGAAGTGATGGATAGGAGGTATATAGTGGTTGATGGAGTCATATATTTTCACAACCTTATCTACTTGACTAAAGACTCCAAGCTCAAGAAGGAGATTCTACATTTAGCTTATGAGGCACTCTTTTCATAACATGTAGATTCCATTGATTCTTATCACACCATCATGGAAGGATTCTATTGGGAGGATCTCAAAGAAGATATGCACCAACATATCAAGAGATATGTAACTTTTTTGAAGTATGAGGAGAACAACCACCTTGCAAGGTTGTTACAGTCACTTTCCCTTTTGATGGAGAAATGGGAAGGATCATCTATGGATCTCTTCACCAGCTTGTCTACAATACATGGTAAAGGTTATGTTTTGATGCTTATTCATCAACTAACAATTTATTTGCATTTATTTACCATACATTTGCAGCACATTACTCCACAAGATGGCAAGCCTCTCTTTGGGTATCACAGTCCTAATGGAACTACATTCAATGATGGGAACAATTACTTCATGAAGGGCTTTGGGCAAGACATGTTTTTCTTGGTTCATATTCAACAAACACCTAATGTCCTATACTATTTTCAAGATTTTGATAATCTTATGGAAGCAAGTAGGTGGTTGGATGGCCACTCATCATATCATGTTTTGAAATAGCTAGAAGAAGAACAACGTTGGAATCACTTGAGGGGCTATTGTCACCATCCATTATGTCGTGTGACACTTAATCCATATTTATTTTGGAACCCATATGATGATAATACTCTATTCAATATATGTGGGGTAAATTGGGCAAGAGAGGTTCCTAGAACCAAAGAGTGGGATTATGAAATTCCAAATACCTTTTGTCTTCTTAATGACCATATTATTGCAGCCCAAGACCAAAAAATCCATATCTATAATAAATTGAGAGAGAGACAGTGTGAGTTGAATAACTTGATCTCTCCTTTACAACCATGTAGCCCTTATACATTGTAGGAGCAGGGGAGTGGTGATTGTTTCTATGAGCTACCAAGGATGGCTCACTTTGTTTGGATGATAGCATGGAGATTGGAATTTCTCATTGGGGTTGAGGCACCTAACATTTACCATCTCTCATGCCTTGAGGAGGCCAATGGACATCATATAACTCTTTCAATATATCTCCTGTTGGACATTTGGCTCAACGCTCCCCGTGTGTTTCACGACATGGACTAACCGCCTCTCATGGATACTAAATCTAGCGATTGTAGTGGAGACTAATGCCTGTGGGTTTTGATCTAACGGCAATCGTGATTCCAACAATTGGTTTTAGAGCGACAGGTCTCGAGTTAAAAACTCATGCAGCTTGCATGGGGGGATATTGTTGGACATTTTGTTCAATTCTCCCCGTGTGTTTCGCGAAATGGAATAACCGCCTCTCATGGATCCTAACTCTAGTGATTGTAGCGGAGACTAACGCCTGTGGGTTTTGGTCTAACGGCAATCGTGATTCCAACATCTCCCACTTCTTCATGATGATATCTATTTGATTTATCTACCAAAGGCTAACTTATATACTTGGGAGGAGACATATCCATTGGATATTTTGCAGTACCTTTGCAGTTGCTTGAGGAAAAGCAACATTTGGAGGGGAGGATTGTAATATTTCTAAATTAGCATGCAGCCAATTGGAATATTAGAATCTATTTTTTCTTTCTTGTTTGAGGAATAAGTGGGTAGGGAGACCCATAAATATCTTTATTAGTAATAAAACAACTTCTCATGTGAAATTGCATCATCCTCATAGCTGGATAAAGCACCCTTATGTGTGAATAAGGGCTAATGCATAGGGACAAGGTTAATTTTGACCAAGTCAACAGTGTTGGTATGGAGGGATTGAATCATCAATAGAGATAGGCCAGTGTGAATGTTGATCAGTTTAGATAGTCATAATAAAGCCACCTTGGGTGTGAAAGGAGAATATGCATGGAGACTAAGTCAAGGTTGACCAAACCAAACATCATTGTAAATGAGAGAGTGGAGCTAGTGGAGACAACACATTTTTGGAGGAGGATTCTTTGCATGGAAGTAACCTCATAAATGGGTGGAACCCATGGTGAGGAAGCTCATCAAGTATATAATGGAGGGTATGGCAGCCATATGGGGCATGGAGAATATTTTTTATGTTTGATTCTTATGACGTATTTCATAATTCAGCTGTTTAGCTAGGTTAGTTGTATTGTTTAGTACAGGGGTATTCTCATGCGGGAATTCCCCACCCTTCCTTGGAGGACTTATTGAAGAAATTTGAGAGGAGGATTATGGGCTTCATTTCCACCATTTTCCATTGGGCCAAGAAGTCACCTATTGCCACAACGTATTCTTCTTGAGGAACTGCGTTATTTTTCATGGTGTTGCAGTGGAAGGATCAAAACCCCTGATTGTGAGCTAGTTTCCTAGTGAAAGGATCAACCTTTGACCTAGAGAGCTAGTAAGGAGGAGATACAACCATTTCTTTGTCCTTTCAGCCATATTCATGTAGAGCTTTAGTTATATAGTGTGATTCAGCCACATATCTGCAACATATACTTATTGTATCTCATGTTTATCAAGAAACCCTTGCCGAGTTATCTTGGAATTGTGTAAAACAGACTAGATCACAGTTTTTCAACTCTCTTGAGTAATATATCAGAAGATCCATTTTTTTCTCTATTTATGTGGTATAAAACCTCATTAAACTTATTTTTCACTTTCTTCATAATTTTTGTGTTGCAGTAGTCATGGGGTTGCAATGTTTTTGGGTTGTTCTTAGCTTGGGAGGCTTGTTTAGCTAAGCTATAATGATTTGTTTCTAATCTCCTTGTGTATTTGATTGCTATAATGCATAAAATAATGGATCCATGGGATTTTATTGAATTTTATAGCATAAGTTTTTGAGAAATTCGTTTTTGGTGCCTATATTGCTGATGTTCCCCATTTGGGAATATTACACCTACCATCTAGTAGGGGTAGATCTTAGGGATGTATCCAAAGCTAAAAATATCTAATATTTTGGTACCCTCTACTCATAATCATTAATAAAATTTTCTACATTACCCAAATCATCAAAATAAGGTAGGTTACATACCTCCAACATCATACAATGAACAACCTTTGTTATCCTGGCACAACGCTTTGTGGATAATTCATGCAATGTGTTTTGTCAATTCTCCAAATCTTATTTTGAATCTAATGTGAAGGTACTATCATGATCCCAACCCAGTTTTCCATCTACAGTAGGGTTAATATAGTATTATTATTTGGCTGTCAATTGATAGATGTTATCAATATCTGTCGCAGTGTATTCTTCTCTCACTAGCTCTGTATATCAAGTCACTCCTTATGATGGATCTAAATGAAAAATCGCCCTCATATTTCTTCCTTAAAATATAATTCGTCTTTTCTTTAGATTGATGATGGCCAGATTTTCAATTTCCCAATCAATTCCAAGTAAATAAATATAAGGATTAGTGTCGCCAACAATTTATATTGCTTCAAAATTAGCACTGGTGTAAACTCCTTCAATGTCTACTGTGACACTTGATAGTCTTCTCATAGGAAATATATTTTGTTTATTTTCAAGTCTTAACTAAATATTTGACCATTGTAGATTTGGCTTACCCATTATTTCCCATGTCTGCTGATGTTAAATTTATGGTTAGTTAATGTTGTGTTAATATCAGTTTCAGATTAAAGATGAAAGTGCTTAGGTTTGTTTCTTGTATAACGGTTTATACATGTGCTTATGATTGATAATTCAACAAAATTGATGAGATTAATTGTATTTCATGAACATAAAAGCATGGAAACTAAATGTTGAACAACAACATATAAAAACATAGCAAACATGGACAACTGAGTCAAATACACGTGGTTTTGATGGAGTTCACCCCTCCTGATCTACATCTCCTTAGTCCAGCTTCCATGGCATGGGCCTTTTTATTAGCTTAAATTATGAAAAAATTGTTGTTTATATCCTCCTATTGCCTCTGCAACCTACTCCAATGGCTCCAAAACATCAAAATCTACCAATAATGACTTTTCCGGAGCCAAAATTATGGACAACGTAGGAGGCATATTAAACATATTTTTCTCTTCTCTCTCTTTTTAATTTTTTCCTCTCCCCATCTTTTTTTTCTTTTGGGAATTACTACCATTGTCTAGCCCCAAATCTGCCTCTGACCATCAAATCAAATGTGAGTAACCTGTCTTTTTCGAGGGTGCCTCTATCCCATTTTGTTCATGCTTCGGACAAACAATCTGGTCCTCTCCATATTATCATATCTTCGAAACCAATGATCCAATATGAACAATTTTTGGATCCAACCACCTGCTGTCATTTATCCTTAGTTTTCCTTTGGGGTTCATCTCGTAAAAGTGTCCTAGTTGGATCAATGATAGAGTTATGGGTTTCGTTGTAAACCCAATCGGTTGCTTCCGATCAGGTAAATTAATAATTCAAACCGCACTCAGAGGTAGAACATTTCCTATTGATATAGGAGCTTTTGGACCAGAAAGAATAGTATCTCCAATCATGACCCCTCTAGGATGCAGAATATACATCTTATCGCCATTCTTGTAATGCACCTTGCAAATGTATGCACTTCTATTAGGGTCGTATTTTATGGTTACAATCTCTCCTGATATGTGTTCCTTATCCCGTCGAAAATCAATTTGACGATACAGACACTTGTGACCCCCTCCCCTGTGTCTTGCAGTAATAATTCCTCTTCCATTACGACCTTTCCCACAATGATGTTGTCCAGAGGTAAATTTCTTCTGCGGGTCCAACTGCACTCTTCCATCGAAACCTGATATAGATCTATTGTATGTATCCTGAGTTAAAATTCTATATGAACGGATGGCCATTTAGTTTCAATTTTGAAATCTTATTGTTTTGAAAAGAGTGGAATAGAATCGTTGGTTCTAAGTGTAATAATCATATGTTTACAACGTATTGGATGTACTATCATTGGCCCTCTCTTTCCTCCTCTTTCAGGGAGGCGATAGTTGTTCATAGCTATTACTTTAACATCAAATAAATTTTCAATCCGATTTTTAATCTTTGTTTTGTTCGATTTCGAATCGACGTTAAAAGTATATTGGTTCCTTTCCAATAGACGAATACTTTTTTCTGTAAGTACTGGATATTTCACTTCATCCATAAATTTTTATCCCTCCTTTCCCTTTTTTTCTATTTTTTATTCCTTTTCTCATAAAGCCTGTAGCTATTATTATATCGGATCATATACCAATTTAATGATACAGATATATTATATATTACGTAGGGAATTTATGCACAACATATAGCTAGACTTACTAAATCAATTACTTTTGATATCAAATTAAAAATTGAAAAAAATAGCGGATATATTATGCATAGTTCAAATAATTATCGGGACGGAATTTTCCCTATAGATGTTGTTTTTATGCCTGTTCGTGATGCGAATTATAGTATTCATTCCTATGGGAATGGAAATGAAATACAAGAAGTCCTTTTCCTAGAAATATGGACAAATGGGGGGTTAACTCCTGGGGAGGCACTTTACGAAGCTTCTTAAAATTTGATCGACTTATTTATTCCCTTCCTGCATGGAGAGGAACAGAAAATCGATGGAATGAACAATAAAAAAGGGTCTAATATGCTTCCCTTCCCCCTTTCGCATGTATTGAATGATACGGGGGAAACGAAAGAAACAATTGCATTTCAACATATTTTCATTAACCAATTAGAGTTACCCCCCAAAACCTATAACTCCCTCAGAAGAGCTAATATCCATACATTATTGGACCTCTTAAATTACAGTCGAGAAGATCTAATGAGAATTGAATAGCTCGAGAAGGAATTTGTCGAACAGGTATTGGACGTTCTACGAAAACTTTTTGCAATTGATCCACCCAGGAATTAGTTTTGGGTTCATAAAATGGTTGGTTTCATTTAATCTCTTCACTCATTTATTTTCCCCAAGTTATTTTGGAGAGTCATAAGAATTATTTCGAATCTTTTACATATCTCTTCTCTTTTTTTGGAATATTCGAAAGAAATCTCTGATAATATGGGTATATCTAGGGAGATATAATTTGTCTTAAAGCAACTACTCCCTAGATATATGAAAAAAAAAATTGAAAAATTTTTATATTTGACAATTGGATCAAATTGGATTGGAAAAGACCTAAATTTAAAGATACACCAATAGGAAATTTTTCCCCAATACCTAACCAAAGAGCTACTGCAATACCAATCAAGGATAATGTTGTAGCTACTGGACGACGAAATGGATTCTGAAATTGATTCACATTCTCTAGAAAAGGCACCGTCAATGATCCCGCAGGTACTGAGGCCATTAAAAGGACACCTAATAATTTTTTAGGTACTGTACGAAGCATTTGGAATACAGGGAAAAGATACCATTCGGGAAATATCTCCAAAGGAGTTGAAAATGGATTTGTTGGTTCACCAATCATTGATGGTTCTAGAACCGCTAAACCTATTGTACATGCAATAGTACCTAAAATTACTACTGGAAAAATATATGAAAGATCATTGGGCCAAGTGGGCTCTCCATAATAGTTATGTCCCATACCTTTAGCTAATTTAGCCCTTAATATAGGATCATTTAGGTCAGGTTTCTTTGTTATTGGGATAAGTAGATCTTTATGGATCTATCCCCCAAAAGAACCGGACATGCCGATTTTTATCATCCGGCTCGAACAATAACTGGAGGAATTATATATCACTTCTTTTTCAAGTGATGGAAGACGAATTGGAAGAATAGGAACTAATAATGCCTATGATCATCCATCATTGGTCATTTTATTATTCCAGTTAAATGCTCATTACCCAAGTAAGCTTACAAATTCGATCATGATTGATATGCCTTTTGGACCATCTTAGTCCTTGTAATTTGTGTTTATCACCACGAATAGACCTCAAAAAAATTTAGAATACAAGGTATTGACTTGTTATTGATCTGGCCTCTCTCCTTCCTTAGATCCCTTCTTTCACTCCAATAGTTTTCCCATCGAAATGGATGCATTTTCACACTATGAATAAGTAAAGTCATATGGTCCAATTATTGAATATATGAAAATATTGCCCCATTGTCCGGATCTCGTGGAGCCCTTCCTGATTTAGATTCGATCATAGAAAGAATTCTCTTGGAACATAACAAACTGACCAATGCCTTTCCACGCAGGTGCTAAAATTCCTATTTATGATAATGAAATTGGGACAGAGACACATTTGATAAGAAATATTTATGTGGTAGATCAGATAAAGTATCTGCATGGCCTAATAAATAGTTCAAGTCACACACTCCCATAATCCATCTTCTCCGTCTGAGAATCTACTCCAATTATTTATTTGTATTGGATGAATAATACTCCAAAATAGAAAGGAGAAATCCAAGGACCATATTTTATATTTTCTATAGATATTTCCATTTTTAAATAAGAAATATTCCTGGTGATGATATATTACCGTCGTTACTTAGGACAAGAAGTTATGAATAGTTATTTTCAATCTATCTTTCCTCTCTATAAAGGACTTGAAAGACCCTACTTACGGATCATTAGAAAGTGCATTGGCATAAATACAACAGTAAGAAGGGGTAATATGAAAGTGTGTAAACTATAAAAATGAGTCAAGGTAGATTGACCCACACTAACACTTCCACGTAATAATTCTACCAAAGGAGATCTTATTACAGGAATAGCCTTAAGTACACCAGTCACAATTTTCACTGCCCAATAACCAATTTGATCCTAGGGCAAATAATAACCAGTTACACCGAAAGATACGGTCAAGATAGCCAAAATTACACCTGTGACCCTAGTTAATTCACAGGGTTTTTTTAATCCACCTATGAGATAAACACAGAATATGTGCAGGATCATCATTAGAACCATCATACTTGCCGACCATCGATGGATTGATCGGATTAACCAACCAAATTTCACTTCGATCATTAGGTATTGAACAGAGGCAAAAGCTTCTGTAACGGTCGGACGATAGTAAAAATTCATAGCAAAACCAGTAGCTACTTGTACTAAAAAACAGGTAAGTGTGATCCCCCCTAGATAATAAAATATATTGACATGAGGAGGAACATATTTACTGGTGATATCATCTAAAATCATGAAAAATTGCCTCATTTATGGAAAAAACATTTTTTCCTAAAATTTTTCCACTAAAACTGGAAGTTAGCTAGACAGATCTACCAAAATTGGAGATTTGCCGCATTTGGCGGGCTCCTCCAAGTCTGCTACTAAATTAAAATAGAACTTAACTTAAGATAAGCATGTTTTTAATTGTGATTGATGAGTAGTTAGTCACAAAGCATGTTTAGTGCTAACTATGGATTATTATGGAGTTAATCCTGGATTATGGCATATTAAACTTGGTTTAATGGATTTAAACTCTGCTGGTGAACAATGTTAAGCCCCTGGTTTTGAGCTCTTGAACATATGGGAGGGGGTTGGCCCACACGGCTAGCCCCCTCCACACCCCCAAACATGGCGTGGACAATCTTCAAATACATGTGGAATCCCTATGTAGTGAAGGAATTGGTGATGGTCTAGTACTAGCTCTCAGCGCTTGTATGGGGGAGGTTGTGGGGTTGACCCCAACCTCTTCCCCTCCTTGATCATAATTTTTTTTTGAATGAACCTTTGTGATAGACCTTGGTTAATATAATATATTGTGCCAACCACCTTGGATTCAGACCTTAGTTAAAAGGATATGTGCCCATGACCATCATTTGGGAAACATATATTCAACCTTGGCTTAAATAATAATGTGCCATCCAACCTTTCCATGGGGGAGGGCACGTGGCAGCCTTTGACTGTTCCACGTGTCCCTTCTCCATTGACTCAATTCCCTAACATAAAAATTAATAATCCACCACATATAGAAATTTCAACCTTAGGATGAGGAGGAAAATTTTCAATTTCCCAAGAAATAATGGTGAATCTAACTTTGACACTTGTCATAGTGTCGTTGGCTGAAAATTGAAGAATATTCCATAGATATTCCTGAGGTGCTGGCTAGATTGCCAAGTCATCAGTATTTCACTATTCTGCACATTTTTTACATGTTTAAGAAAACAAACAATAGACCATAACTTACTCATATGAACTCAGATTTAAACGAAAAAATTTGCATTGGAATCCTAGTGACTAGCTTTATTTGGTCGCTTTGATTTGGAGCATTTCTGGGAACTTTCATTTTTTAGCTAAATATTGAGCCTTTGATCATTCCTCCCCACTAGAAGCCTTTTGGACCCCAAAAGACACTATCAATTGTTCAACAGGTGAGGGTACATCTCCCTCACTCTTTCACTCTCCATCCATTTGGCCTTTGAAGGATTTTGTCCCTTGAGTCCCACTCTAAGGTATTCAACATTCCCTCTCCTTGAAGTTCTAATTCATCTGTCAAGTATGATATATTATTGAAGTTCATCAAGATATTATACCGAAATATCATCTATTGATGGCAGCTGAACATGCTCTCCTTGATCATCAATCAAAGGAGGCTCAAACAATCTTAAATTCTCAACATTAATGACATAATATATTTGCATATAAGGAGGAAAATCTAGCTTAAATGCATTAGTACCAATATTTTCCAGAATTTTAAATGGACCATAGCGGATTGGCTTGAGCTTCTTACCTTCCCCTTGCAATATTTCCTTTCTTATATATATACCAACTTCATCTCCAACCTGGAATTTATGATCAACATGGTGTTTATCATGCTTTGCCTTGTAGGTTCTTTAACTCTTTTCAAGTTGTTCTTACATTATGTGATGGACTAACTGGATTTTCTCAATGAACTTCCTTGCCTTATCTATGTCACCATGACCATATATAGCGACATATTTATCAAATATGAAGTCCAAAGGCGATATTGGAAAGTAACCAAGACATGCCTCAAATGGCGATGTATTTGTGGAAGAATGCTTTGCCTTATTGTATGCATGTTGAATTTAATGCAGCTATTCATCCCACAACTTGGGATGTTTGCTGCAATAGCCTCTAAGAAGATGAATGACTGTCCTATTTACCACCTCAGTCTAAGCATCTATTTTCAGATTAAATGATGTACTTTTCTTCAACTTTGTGTCCATCATTTCCCATAATTTTGACCAAAAATTCCCAACAAACCCAGAATCTCAATCACTTACAATAGAGGTAGGAATACCAAAATGAACCCATACATTTTGAAAGAAAAGATGAGCAGTTTGTTCAGCTGTAATTTCTTTCTTACATGGCATCAAAAAACACATTTTGTTGAACCTATCTACCACAACATAAAAGTAATCATGATATTTCCTTGATAGTGGAAGACCACCTACAAAATCCATTGAGATACTCTCCCAAGGATGTGAAGGAACCAGAAGTGGAGTGTACAATCAAAGTTTCCTATTACTAGGCTTAATTATTGCACATAAATATGGTCCTCCAATAAAATGAGATACACTATCAATCATGCGTGGCCAATAAAAATACCTTTGGAGATTCGCTATCATCTTTCCTACACCAAAATGTCCAACAATCAATGAAGTGTGTGCCTCCCTTATGATAATGTTTCTTTCTCCCTGTGGTATACATAAATTTCCCAAGTGATACAAAAAACTGTTATGAACATGATAATCTAACTCTACATTTTGGTTTCCTTGACTCAAGCTTTCATACACATCTTGAAAATCACTATCATATGCATATTTTTCAATGTAACTTTCATGCATAACTAAATTTTTCTTGAGTATAATAGATGAATTTACAATATTCCTAGAGACCATATCATTCACCTTATCGTAGATTCCCTTTTTATACCTGATAACCAAATAAAATTGTTGTAGAAATCCCATCCATCTGAAATGTCTTGATTGTTGCAACTTTGACTGTGATTGTAAGTACTACAGAGGTTGATGGTCGGTATGGATAATGGCCTCTTTTCCCATCAAATAGTGCTTCCATTTCTTTACGCTTTGCATGAATGCATATAACTCTTTTTCATAGGTGGGATAGTTAGTCACAGCTCCATTAAAAATTTCAGAATGAAACGTAATAGGCTTACCATGCTGCATGAGAACTGCTCCCATGGCATAATCACTTCATCTTTTTGGATCTCAAATGGCTGCCTAAGATCTAGAAGAGCCAATGTTGGTGTTGAACTTATCTTTTTCTTTAAATCATCAAATGTTTTTTTCTGCATATCTCCCCAATGGAAGACTTTCTTGACACTTGTCAATGCATGTAACGGAGCTACAATGGAAGAAAAATTAGCAATGAATTTCCTCCAAGACTGTGGTGACCCAAGAAAGCTTCTTACCTCTGTAACTGTATTGGGCTTGGGAAAATTCAGAATGACCTCTACTTTGGAAGGATATATATTCAGCTCACCTCCTCCAACAATGTGTCCCAAATACACTAAAGAAGTCTTTCCAAACTCACACTTTGACATCTTTAAAAATAACTGCTCTTTTTTCAAGACATCAAGTACCTTGCTCACATGCATGACATGTTCATCTCTTGATGTGTTGAATATAAAAATATGATCTAAGTAAACAATGATGAAGTCATCTAGAAATGGTATTATTACATAATTCATGACTCTCATGAAAGTAGCTGGACCATTTGTTATACCAAATGGCATAACTAGCCACTCAAACAATCCTTGTCTAGTTTTAAACGCAGTTTTCCAAATGTCCTCCTCAGCTATTCTAACTTGATGATAACCACTTCGTAAGTCTATCTTAGTGAAATAATTTCATACTTTAATTGGTCTAGCAAATCATCAATGTGTGGGAGTGGATAGCGATTCTTTACCGTGATTTTATTCAGTGTACGGAAATATATGCATATGCGTCAAGTCTCATCCTTCTTTGGTACCAAAAAAATTGGTGAACCACATGGAGAAGTAGATGGGCATATGATACCTATTGTCAAAAATTATTGGATTTTATTCTTGATTTCCAAACTCTCCATAATTTACATGCGTTACATACCAATGTTTGGAAGTTGAACATCCTGCTGCAACTAAATCTCATGATGAATTCCCCTCTTAGGAGGTAACCCACTTGTTTCTTGAAACATCTCGCCATAGTGACTTACCACATCAAAAAAATCATATTTTAATTTGTCATCACACCCTTCAAAGTATTCATAGTCAACATCATCCTTTTTCTTGATCATGAGAAGCACAAAATTTTTACTTGCATTAACTAGCCTCTTCATTTCCCTGCATTAACTAAAGAAATATTTAGCTTTTTGTGACGAGCTATCACAATATACTCCACCCCATCCTTAATCAAATGATATGTGTTCTCATGGTGATAAAACACCGCTTTAATATCATACAAATATGGACTTCCCAAGATAATCACGGAAATGTCAAGTGGAACCACATCTAACTCAACTTCATCAACAAATTTTGTAGTAATAGCAAATCGAAACATGCATTTCCTTGTAACCTGTAATTTTGCATTCTTAACTATCCAAACCAAAGGGTGTGGTTTATGGTGTGGTACAGTTTCAAGTTTAATCTTTTTGACCAAGTCTTCTGAAATCAGGTTTTCTTTTGACCCACTATCAAACAATGCATCAATATTTGTATGATTTGAAATCACTCTAACATGGAACAATTCTGTCCTCATCTCTTCATTTGGAGTGTTGTTGCGACTATTTTAGGAACTAGTACTTGCTATGCCTTCCTTTCCTTTTTTAACCATGGCTACAATCTTGGTCTCATCTCCAGAATCAGATCCAAGATCTTGTTGTGTGGTGGCAATCATCTTTTGTTTCCCCTTGTTATTTGGTTTCTTAGGCCTTAGTTCGGGATGTAGTTTCCAACACTCGGCTTCATCATGCCCCTGTTTGGAAAAATGTTTTCATGTAGTTGTATCCCCTTATTTCTCGATTCTTGCATTCTTCTTTACCTTCTAGTTTCCTCCCTTCTCTTTTCACTTACCCTTGAATGGCGTCTTCTTACTACCCTCTTCCTGAAAGTTCTTTCCCCTTGCTTCAAGATGTGTGGCTTGCACACATATTTCATCTAAATTGTTTGGTTTAAACATAAGGGTAGTATGTTTCAAGTAGGAATGTAAACCACCATTGTATTTCAAGAGTGTATCTTTGGAATTCAACTTTACTCCTAATAACAAATCCCTCTTTCTAAACTCCTGGGTGTACTCTTGAACTGCTTGGCCTTTGAGTTTCCTTAATTTTTTCCAACTCATAATTTATTTTTGCATATAGGCTAATGGATAAAACTTTATTTTAATGGAAGAAATGAATTCAACCCAATAAATGGATTTCTTACCATGGATTCACATTTCCTCTTGAGTCTTTGCCTCCCACCAAACTAGTGTTTCTCCTTCTAGCCTTAATGAAGCCATCTGGATCTTTATGTCGTCCTCTTGTAGATTCTTAATTTTGCAATATACTTCCAATTGGCGTATCCAATTTTCTAACTTCTCTACATTTACCTCACCATTGTACATAGGAAGTTCAAACTTGATGTCTAACTTGAGTAATGGATTTTTTCCTTTTGGGGTTTTTGAATAAGTGTGGGTGGTTTTTGTGGTGGAAGTGGAAGATGAATATGTTGATGAAGATGATGAGGATGAGGATGGTGGAGATACTTTGATTTCCTCCACTTCCTTTCGAACTCTTCTCTTCATCCTTCTTGTCATCTTAAGTTCCTTCTCCATGTAGAGGCTTAAAACCTTCTCCTTCTCTTTCTATAGTGAATGCATACAACATGATTTTAACCATTCTCTGAATTTCCTTGAAGTATCTCTTGACATGTTCCTCTTTTGAATGTCCATGAGTCTCTCTAGCACTTGACATAATGGCTAAGGATTCAAGCTCAACTTCTGATGCTTGTAACTTTTCAATCACCTCAACTTCTTGTGCAATTGTTTCCTCTTCAATCTCAACTGCTGGAGATAGAACTTGAGGTGCTTCAAGTGCAGCTTTGGGTGGAACTTTGGGTGAATATGATGCCCTCTCAACTCTCTTTCTTCTTATCCTAATCTCAGGATTAACAACCAATAGCTTCCCTTCTCCTCTCTAAAACTTCAACCATGTAAGCATCACAAAATTGCAATTATTAAAACCCTTCTTGCATAATATCAAGCAAAGAAAGAAAATAACCTTGGCTTTGATACCAACTTGATCTAAAATTGATGTTTAGTTAATTTTGTGCTGATATCAGTTTCATATTTAATATGAAATTTCTGAGGTTTGCTTCTTGTACAAGGGTTTATACATGTGCTTATGATTGATAATTCAACAAAACTTGATGAGATTAAGTGTATTTCATGAACATAAAAACATGGAAACTAAGTGATGAACAAAAACATATAAAAACACAACAAACACAGACAACTGAGTCAAATAAACATGGTTTTGATGAAAGATTTCACCCCTCCTGGGCTACATCTCCTTAGTCCAGCTTCCATGGAATGTGCCTTTGTATTAGCTTCAATTATGAAAAAGTGATGTTTACAGTCTCCTGTTGCCTCTACAACCCACTCCAATGGCTCCAAAACATCAAAATCTACCAAGAATGACTCTTCCTAAACCAAAATTGGTCACAAATTGCCTCTGTTATGGAAAAACCAATTTTTCCTACAATTTCTCCACTAAAACTAGAAGTTAGCCAGAAAGCTCCGCCGCATTTGGCGGGCTCCACCAAGTCCGACACAAATTTAAACTTTCATTTATCTTAATATAAGTGAATTTTTAATTATGATTAATGAGCAGTTATGTGCAAAGAGCATTTAGCACTAACCACGGATTATTATGGAGCTAATCCCAGATTATGGCATATTAAATTTGGTTTAACGAATTTAAAATCCGTCGGTGAACCATGTTAAGCCCCTGGTCTTGAGCACTTGAACATATGGGAGGCGTATGGCCCCCTCCAAACCCCCAAACATGGTGCAAACAATCTTCAAATACATTCAGAATCCTTATGTCGTTAAGAACATGGTGATGGTCTGGCAAAAGCTCTCAATGCTTGTATGGGGGAGGTCGTGGGGTCGACCCTGACCTCTACCCCTCGTTGGTCATAAACGTTTTTTGAGTGAACCTTTGCAATAGAACTTGATTAATATAATATATTTCACCAAGCACCTTTGATTCAGACCTTAGTTAAGAATATATGCGCCCATCACTATGGTTAGTGAAACATATATTTGACCTTGGCTTAAATAATAATGTGCCATCCAACCTTGCCATTGGGGAAGGCATGTGGTAGCCTCCGACTGCTCCAGGTATCCCTTCTCCATTGGCTCAATTCCCCAATATAAAAATTAATAATCCACCATATATAAAAATTTCAACCTTAGGATTAGGAGGAAAATTCTCAATTTCCCAAGAAACATTGGAGAATCTGACTGTGACACTTGTCACAGTGTCATTGGCTGAAAATTGGAGAATATTACTTGGATATTCCGAAGGTGCTAACTAGACTGCCATGTCATCATTTTGTCACTTTTCTACACATTTTTTACCTATTTGAGAAAACGAACAACAGACCATAACTTACTCATACAAACTCAGATTTTGATGAAACAAGTTGTGTTGGAATCCTGGTGACAAACTCTATCTGGTCACTCAGGTTTGGAGAATTTCCAAGCACTTTCATTTTTGAGCTAAATATTGAGCCTCTGATCATTTTGTCAAAACATTATCACCAGAGCCCAAATCCAAAATAACCTGATCCATTTCATACTCTCCAATTGGTGCATTTAGTCTCATCTCTTTGTTGGTTCTTGTATGTAAATGCACATTATTAACTATGCGCACCTCACTTCACGATGTCTCCTTGGATGCATAGGAATTTAGCAATTCTTGAAGTCCTTCTAAAACCTTTTTATATCTTAAAAACTTCATACAAGTCTATAGAAAATATCTTACTTGATCTACTAAATTTTGTTGCAAATATTGGTTTTGCGTCACTGCTTGGTTCTATGTCTGAACTACTAGCATGTCACAGTTAATAGGCCTTGGTTGTGCAGTATAATTTGAATCTCATGCATCCATGAAATTGCACTTTTCTTCCATAAACGCTTTATTTTCTTTGTGAACATAAAAAACAGGGACTTTCTCTGGATTCTTTCTAACCCATGCACCTATATTTTAAAATTCATTCTTTCCATCTTCTTTATCACTTTGAGTCGCAACTCTACTTCTAGTGACAATGTTAACATAAGGTTCATGGGTCCTTCTTTCAGCCTTCATCATTGGGACGTTTTGAGTGGGTTGCTAGTTTCGTTTCTCTTGCGTTTTTTAAATAGGTACAGGACAATTTTCAATTATATGATCAAAATATTTTCAATACTTACATGTCGTGGTAGGATTCGGGTAGTCTCTTGTAAAATTACATTCCTGGTCACAGTTATAGGAAATTATCTCACCTTTTCCTTGATCAAATATCCCTCCTCAACCTTGAAAAACTCCTCGACATTGATAAACGTGATGTTTGTTGTCCTCATGTGCACACTTTTTTTCTTGCATTCTGTAAGTATCAACAATGTGCTCTATCATTAGGTCAAAAATTCTATAATTATTTTCATCATGTCCTACTGACTTACAAAAGTTGCAAAAGAGATTTCTTTGGGTCTGCACATATTTCGGCAATAAATAACAATGTTCTGAGTGATGTTGGCTTATATTTATTCATATCTCACATCACTAAATGGATCCTGCATTCAATGGATCAGGTGCTCCACCAGCCACATGATCTATGAAAATGGGGCACTGTTCCTTGGAATGGCCCTAACATTTTCACTTTGTACACCACACTTATTCTCTAACTTTTTTACCCTTCTTGAGATCATGTAACAACAATGTGAGATTTTACAACTAAGCCTGGATCTGCTACTTACCTGCATTATTTCTCCTATAGGCGAGGCTTCCAACTTCATGGCAATTTCCAAAGCTTCGTCTTGAGTAACTATCTTCTATTGCATTAATGGCATCCTGATATGTGGTAACAACACAACTATATACCACTCTTTATGCTACTATGGGGGTATGTTAAAACTTACTTGGTATAATAACACCTTAAACCTATGATCAAGCTACCAAAAAAACTCATTAACTTTATGTTTGATCTCCTTTAACTCAGTAATGCACTGCGATTGGGATTTCAGCTTCTTGAACTCTTGTATCAAAGCATTCCTAATGTATGAAAATGTACCATTGTAAGCGGTTGAATACTTCATGTATCAGGTAAACTCTTTATCTCACAACGTGATAATGAGATAAACCTTTTTTATATCATCAACATTGATCGTATTTGCTATCCATACAACTTTGGCTAGAAACCAGAACTGTTCTGGCTCCTCTGAACTAGTTCCTCCGAAAATAGGTAGCTTAATGTCATCAACCATACCTCTTTTTGGGGTGTAAGGGCGAGGGGGAGAGGGATGGGAATGGGGGTAGGAGGGGTAGGGGGAGCAGGGAGAAATATTATTGTTAATACTCTTGATTTATTGTACCAACTTAAGAGTCCACGTTGTCAACTCGTAGTTATTAAAATAATTCTTCCTTTCAGTCAACCTTGACACCCACTCATAAAATTAACTAGGGAATGATTTGAAGAAAATTTCATAATGTTTTGTAGAAATATACCTTTGTAACCATGGTTCATATGTCAAATGAGGTTTTATGTTCTCGTGATCTATGAATTGTCTCTCCTTCTAGACAATCCAATCTTTAATTTCCTTCTTCGACGGGTGTTACATCCACATATCCCTCAAATAGATCCTGGTCCCGACAACATAATCATTTTTCAGTTTGTTTGGGCTTGACCTAGGTTCAATATATGTTGCACACTAAAAAAGCCCTTGATCATCGATGCCTTTAGCAACTACCTGCAAGTAGATCGTAGTCTCACCCGAGGTGACTATGGGTGGTTGCAGAACCAAGTTTCTGCAGCTTGAAGGGACTATGTGATGTGGAAATTATAATCTGATACCATTATTATTATATTTTAATATGCATAAGCTAATTTTTTTGTATAAAAACCTTTACTGAATTTTCTTGGCATTTAATAAAATACATTATATAACATCATAAGCTGTATTTTAATAACACTCAACTATAACAACTATTGCGCTACACTAATAACAAGAATATAGATAGAAACACATTAGAACATAGGATATCTTTGAAAATTTTATTATTTTCTGTTGTGATGGATTTTTTATTACATTTAGCTTCTCCAACCTATGCACACAACTACAGGTGTTCTGCGCACTAAGCTGCAGACTCTTCTAAGGTCTATGCGCACTCAGATTTAGATCCTTTCCTTCACTACAGAAGACAGATATAAACTAGCCCATGACCATAGGACTTATAATCACATTTACTACTATTTTCCTCTACATTACATCGCTTTATATATAATTGCATCATTACAAAACCATAGTCCAAATACCATGGGCTAAGAAAATATAAGCAAATCTAACCCAATCCCATTACAAAAGGAGGGGCTATGACCCATCCCGAAGCCCCTAAGATACTGCGTGGTATATCTATAATGTTGCGCTGTGCGGTATACTTCACTCCGCTCCTCAAAATATAGAGACTTTGGCCAAAATCGAGGCCAAGTTTGGATGTGCCCAACACTTTGTAAGTTAAAATGGGGGGATTTTCATAAGTGAGAACTTAATATTACTAGGATAATCCACAAATAATCTAATGTTGTCACCATAATGGAGAATTTTTAGTGGTTGTGATTCTTTTATAAACTTACAAGATTTGATGATGAGGTAGCCATTTAAATTTCCATGAACCTACAAAATCCTAAAGGAAAAGAGCTTGTCATCACAACTAAAGAGTTAGTGATTTATACCAATCAAGATTCCATAAGTAGAATTATGATTCCTTATAAGGGGTTGCATTAGAACATGGAGGAAAGGTAGGAAGTCATCACTACTAAGAGGGTATTTTCCTACCAAATTAACAACTTGATAAAACAAATAATGGCATAAGGAGATAAATTCTACCTAGCCCTTGGGATTAAGTGGCTTACCAAATTTTTAAGTATATCTTCTTTGAAGAAAAACTGAGCACAGTGTTTCCTACTAGTTCAATTTTTTGTACTAGCTAAGGTTCCAATCCCACCTTCTACCCAATGTGCTACTAAGTATCCCATTTTTCCTACTAAAATTCCTAAAAGAAATGAGTGCTAAGGTAAAGGAGGGTAAACAAAAATACCTCTCCCATAACATCCTGATCAGATAAATTGCAACAATTGCATTAAGATAGAATCCTATTCATTCAGTTGACTTTGTAGACATGGATAGGAAGGAATTATTAGAGGACAAAATAGAGATCAATAAACTAAATAATATCATAGAAAAAATAAAGAAAGGGGAAGGTAATATCTAGCCCTTAAAAGAAGAATAGGAAAAAAACTCTATAGGAAGAAGAAAACTAAATTACAACTACCTTGGCAAGCCCAAGCACCCATACCAAAAACTAAAGTGAGTAGGTGTTATAGCATCATTTATCACCATCATATACTTGATGACTTATACATTGGCCTTGGGAAACCCTTCTCTTCAGACTTGGACATATTTCTCAAAAAATAGTTTCTGAAAACCCATACGCAACTCTGCCCAGAATTTTCTGCATATGACTTTTTAAATATTAAAAAATATATAATTTCCTCATTTTATAGGTGGGGATTACGATTGTTCTTGTAACTTAACTACCCTAGCCCATGGCCTGTCTGTTCCCAACTGAAAAAACTAATTTGAGGGAGTATAAAATCCCCTCAAGGGAGTGGCCTAAGGGGGGGAAGAGAGAGAATTATAGATATTATATGTTTTGGGGCTCTATCCAAGTCTGATATATTCCTTGTGCCTCCTCCACTTCCCAGATATTTTCAAGAAACCCTTGTTTCCTTGATATGTTCACTCACCCTATGTGACATCCATTATGCATTATTCTTCGAAGAAGTTTTGTGAGGCTAAGGCTGGATGGATCCAAAGGATGGTATGCTCAAGGTCGTGGCAGATTTCAGATGATCTCTCCACATTTTTTTACTGTACATGCCTTTAATAAAATAAGTGCCATCTTGTTCCTGATGTTTACATGTCATTTATCTCTTATACATGTGTAATGATCTTAAATAGTTTATTTATTATTGTTTTTATGAGATTATGCATGTTTTTCACTAACATCTAGAACATATATATGTTATACACCTAGTTTTTTGTGCTTGTTCTTTGCTCGTTTGCAGGTTCCAGAGCACCCCGAAGGATCTACTACAACCGAAGGATACATGGGTAAGGTCTGCAACCTTTAGCTTCTATTTTAATGCATAGAAGTTGGTTAAGTGAGTCCTTCTTGTAATGACATGCCCCTAATCTATGAAGGTTTATCAACCCAAGACCTTCGGGTAACATTACCCGCAACAGAATTGGTGACTTTGTTGGGGATCACCTTTGTGTAATTCCTAGTTTGGGTTCTTTTATCTGTATTGTAGGTCCCATGACAGTTTTATCACTTTTTACAGTATAGTAAGTCTTTTTTAAATCAAACAAAATACGTGGTCTCTTACTCAGGCTTGACTTTTTCTTTTTTCCTTTTTTTTGTTTCCATACGCAACTTAGTCTCTACACAGTCATGTATACATGTTATATTTTCCACAGGGACCCACGTATACATGATTTTCCTTGGTTGCAGTCGCATATACATGCTCGTTGCATACTCCAAAACTACGTATGCCTAGAAAAATTTGAAAAATTGAATTTCCAGCCTCTGTAGTCTTTTTTGTCTGTGGTGAACCCTTCCTGTGGTGTCTTTAAGGTGTATGGATTGTGTTTATGGTGATTTCATATCCATTTCTCTCTTGTTCTTGTGAAAACCAAGCCATTTGGCAAATTTCCTATTTTGTGTGATTGAAATTGCAGTTATAGCACCAAGATCTCTTACTGGAGTTCTTGGTTGTTCTGACCATTTAGAACAGTGAGCCTCTACTTGTTTTCTCTTCTTGGCCCTATGCATTGCTTCGCTTTTGGTTTTTACCCTTTTGGACTATCTTGGTTTTCTTGATTTCTTGGACTAGCCTTGTTGCGAACTGAAGAATCTATTTTTGGTTTTCTAAGTCATTGTTCGCTGAAAGATTGTGCTACTGTACCGAACCAATTATTTGAGTTTTATGTTTCTTCTTGCTCATTTGAGTCCCGATAGGAAAGTAGCATAGTTGGATTGAGCACTTTGAAGCCTTCTTGAGACACATTTTTCTTGATTCTGGTTCTTGGGTAGTTTATGCTTGTCTCCTTGAAATATTTCTCCTTTCATTATAAGTAAAAAGCCCAAAAAACATTTGTTTTTTCCATAGCTTTTGCTTTGAGTTTTTTTTTATGGTTTCATCATATATTTTGAAGTTTTTTCGTTGGTTTCTAGTTTTTGGTTCTTGGCTTGATTTTGAAGGAAGTTTTCTCTTGATTTATCTCTTTTGCATCAATTACATTTTTCCATTATTATGCATAGGAGTTCTATTTGGAACTAGCCTTGTTTGTCTATCAAAAAGTGATCGAACCATTGTCTTTCTAGGGACTCTCTTTTGCTTATTTAGAGTTAGCATCTTAGAATTTTCATATCATTGGTAGTTTGCATTAAGTTCATTGAAGCATTTTATTCCTTTTCATATTTTTCTGGATCTTGTGAAGTGTGAGTAACTGAAAATAAAAACAAATTTTTTTCTTATGTAGTTTCGTAGAACCCATATAGAGATCTCTTTTCATCGAAAGGAAATTATTGCATTTGCATGTAGCTAGGTTTTCATTGATTTATTATGCATCAACAAACATCATCAGTTTCACTTCTGTATAGACTTGACTTAAGTAACATCCAATTTAAAACAAGCGATATAATTAAAAGCAACTAGAATTTTTTGTATCATTGTCATTTATCATACAGCAACTAGCTAGGGTGTAGGGCCTTGGATTAGGTGAGTGGAGATTTAACTCTCGTAGGCCGCTCAAAATATTAAACATAGAATGTTTATTAAAGAGTGAAATCCAACACCGTTAAGTGGACCGGGAAATCTCTCCTCCAGAGAGTCAAGTGTGAGGGATAGTGCAGGTAGAGAAGAGAGATACCCCCTCTCCTATTTGCTGAATCCTAAACTAAGACCATTCCGCACAGCTGCTGATATGGATTGGTGCCCTTATTTTCCTATCCTAGGGACGACACAGGTGACTACAGGGGGGAATACCCATGGTACCTACGACAAATGTTGCATCACTTCCATCAGTACTTCTTGAGAGTGCCCTTGCGAAGCTTGGGGACTTGGACCGGCAAAGGTTGTTGTTAGGAGGTCAGCATAATTGTTTCTGTTACCTTATCTAGTAGGCCTAGGGTGTAATTACCCTAGACTACTTTCAAAAGGTCCTATTATTTCACATTCTTCTATTTTTGTGTCTGATCCTCATCACCCGGAGCGGAAATACCTGAGAACTGCTTGTCTGGATGTATCTTAGGAACTTTTTTGAGTGTGCTCTTTACTTCTAGATTGCTTAGCTTATTATATTTTTTGAGTCTGAAAAGCCTTTCAAATGTCCCCTCAGACATTCCAAATTTTGAAGGGAATACTGGTGAGGATCTGGCAGATCATGTCACCACTTTCCATTTATGGTGTTTGTCAAACTCCCTGATCGACGATTCGATTAGGTTGAAATTATTTCAATGAACCTTAACTATAAATGCGGCCAAATGGTATATAGAGTTAACTGGGGGAATTTTTTATACTTTTGGAGAGTTGGATACCATGTTATTAAATCATTTTCGGTTACCTATCTGTTATGACGTCGGGACTGACCTCCTGGCCAATTTTCAGCAGGACAAGGCAACTCACATTTCTAACCATATTTAGGAATGGAGAAGAAGGAAGAGGCTTATCAAAGACCAAATCCCAAATGAATTCCTTCTTGAATGGTTTTTTAAATATTTACAGCCAGAAATTTCTAAGGATGTGTCCCTTTCAAGGGTATTTTCTGAAGAGCAGGCTATTTTTAGGGCTCATCAGTTAGAACTGATTTATTCTCAGTCTGGAGTCCTTAATAAAAAAAATTCCAGATGCTCCTCACTCCAAATTGGACTTAGCCAGAACTAAACCTGGTCCTCATCGTGATGGGCTTATCGGTTTGATTGATAGTGTTACATATAACCTGCTAAGTCAATTGCAGCAGTTGTCTATACAATGTTCTCCTTCTGGTCAAGCTGTGTCTTCAATTTCAACTCCTTCCCAGTATTTGGAAATTAATGTTGTCCAAACTTCTAACCCCAAAGGAAATCAACAATCTGATGGGAAGAAGAAGGGACGGAATAAAAAGAAAAGCGAAAATTATGGGAAGGGGAATGCAAACAAATCAAAAGATCATGTTGGAGAGGGTAAGAAGGATAATAAAAATAAAGTGAAGTTTCCATGCAAGTTGTGCACTGGAGACCATCTTACGCACCTCTTCCCTAAAATTCAAGATGCACAACACTTGTTAGGTCAACAGGGTTCTTCTAGCTCCTAGGTTGTGCTAACAAACCCCTTTCCCCAAGGGCAGAAATTACTTGATGGTGTGAATCCAAGTACTCAGGCTCCCTCTGTGGGCAACCAGGAAGGGGAAAATCCATCAAACATATACATGATGAGTGCTCACGTAGATATTGCTATGAGATCTCATGATTATGGTGAATATGAGTCTTTGAAAGCTAAGGGTGCTCCCAATAGTGCTAAGCCACTCCATATTGAGAGGCCTGTAGTTAAGCCTATACCTCAGATGCTGAAAGGGTCTTCAAAGCATACGATGATCAATCCTAATACCAAGGCTACCTAGAACTAATCGATTGTAGAAGATCTGGCTCAAATTTCTTGTGTCATGTCTGCGTTAAAGGTGCTCCAGTCTTGCCCTACCCAAAAGACTGCATTTCTCACTGCTATTGGGGTTGTTGATCCAAAGAATTCTTTGATGATCACATTTGACATGTCGACTTTTAAAAATAAACTTCCTCATCATATGGCTTTCCATATTAGGTCAACATATCAAAAATTAAATATCTTTCGAACGATTTTTGATGAGGGCGCTTCCACGTGTGTAATGTCTCTTGCATGCTGGAAGGCTATTGGATCTCCCTCAACTATCCCTTCATCCACTCTTCTGATTGCGTTTGACGGTCATTCTCACAGGCTTCATGGTATTGTTCCAGCTTTGACCATCTTTGTTGGTGGAAAAACTGTTAGTATTGAATTTGAGATATTCGATGCAAGCTTAGACTATAACCTTCTGTTGGGGTGAAATTGGATCTATGATATGGATTCTATTGCATCCTCATTATTTCATATTGTATATTTCCCTCACGGAGGGAGAATTGTCACAGTTCACCAGCTAGATTTTTCTCCTGTAGATATGAATACATATTTTGACTCAACCGTTCCTTTGGTGAAGGATACCAAGCAACCTATTGAGAATCTGGGGGTTGGAATGTATACATCCTTGATGGGTTTTTTTTACCTTCTGCCTCCTTTGGTTCATATCAATGCTATTTCATCCTCTAGGGTTCCTATTTGGAGAGAGTCCTTAAGAACTCATTATTTCTTAGACCCTTCGACCTTACCTTCTCCTACCTCCACATTAGAAGAAGGTCAAGTGCGTGGAATGACTTTCCTATGTTTGCAGCTGAGATTTCTTATAGATATATTGTTGACTCTGTAGATTCCATTCCAGTTTCTCTTAAACCAGAGGAATTGGATGGAGATGTGGCTCCGGCTTGGACTCTTACTTCATCTTTTGTTCAGGATTTCCTTAATACCACTCTTCCACCTGAAGAGGCTATCCTCAAAGCAATGACTGGTGTAGAGAGACAATGGGATGATTTGCATCATCAGTATTACTTTTTACCAGACTTGCGAAAAGTTGAATCAAGTTTTCCTGGCCCTTGGCCTTCTGGACCTGTTCACCCAATCCTGAACCTTTTAGCACTAGCACAGGCTTTTGCTGAAGGGAACATGGTTGTTATTTATGCTACTACCCTGGTGAACATCTCTAGATATACCAATATCAGAGAGAATGTCTTCATTCAAGCTGAGAGTTCCCTTGAAGAACTTCAGACATACATCAATCTCTTTCGAGAATTTCGGGATGTGTTTTCTTGGTCTTATGAGGAAATTCCTAGTATAGATCCACCTATTGTCTAGCATGATATCAAGATATACGAAAACGCTAAGCCTATCAGGCAAAAGCTTCATCCGGTCAACCCTAGGAAGGAAAAAACTATCAAAGCTAAGGTGGAGAAGTTGCTTAAGATATGTTTCATTTACCTTGTTCCTTTAACTGAGTGGGTTCCAAATCCAATTCCCGTGGACAAGAAATAAGGAATTATTTGATTTTTCATCAATTTCTGGGATCTTAATAAAGCATGTCCTAAAGATAATTACCCCACACCATTTATAGATCAGATGATCGATGAGTGTGCGAGGAATGAGATTTTCTCCTTCATGGACGGTTTCTTTGGAAATAATAAAATCACTATTCGTCTTGAAGATCAGCATAAGACTGCATTTATTTGTCCTTGGGGTACCTTTGCTTAAAATAAAATTCCTTTTGGCATTAAAAATGTTGGATCTACCTTTCAGCATGCCATGTCTTACGCCTTCACGGCATCAAACATATTATCAAGGCATATTTGGATGATTTAGCTGCTCATTCTCGCAAGAGAATTGATCATCCTTCTCACCTCTGTCAAGTTTTTGAACGATGTCAGTATTACAAAATCCAGTTGAACCCACACAAGTGTGTTTTCATTGTCACATCCGGTCAGTTGTTGGGATTCATTGTGTCTACAGAAGGGAATCAGGTATATCCCTTCACGGTTGAGGCAATAATTCAGTTACCTCCCCCGTCTTCAATTCGTCAACTTCAAAGTATACAAGGAAAAGCTAATTTCCTGCGGAGATTCATCATAAATTATGCCGAGATTACAAAGGGATTTATGAGATTATTAAATAAAGGAGTCCCATTCTTTTGGGATGACTTTGCTCAACACTCATTTGATGCTTTGAAAAAAACATTGACCTCTGCTCCTTTACTGAGTCCACCCGATTATAGCAAGGATTTCATCTTGTATCTCACGGGAGCAGAATCTACCACTGGTATGGTTCTATTTCAGGAATATGATTCTCTTTCTGAGCATGTTATATACTACCTTAGTCAAGTCTTGGTAGGTCCTAAACTCCAGTATTCTCTGATAGAGAAACTTGCTTTAGCAGTTGTTCATGTTGTTTAATGTCCCAGACACTATATTCTCCTTCGCAAAACATATTTTTTGGCAACAATCAATCCATTTCAATTTGTTATCAGTAGGCGAGTAATTGGGGGTGAATACAATCAATCGATTGTGATTTTGCAGGAATTTGATCATGAGTTTATTTCTACCAAGTCCAAGAAATTATTAATTTTTGCGGAGTTGATTTATGAGTTTACCTATGGAGAAGAGATTGTTTATTACGAGTATTTTCTTGATGAACATATTTTTCTCATTTCTTCACAGGATCCTTGGTATGGGGATCTCATATTTTATCTCCATATTGCAAAGTTTAGCTCAACTTTTTCGAAGGATGAGCACCGAAAGTTACGTCACTTAGCCAAAAGTTATTGATTATTGTTGACACTTTATATCATCACGAGGTCGATTCGACCCTTAGACATTGTTTAACTCTCAAAGAAGATGAGATTGTGCTGAATGATTGCCACGGTGGAGCTTGTGGTGGTCATTTATCTGGGCTTGCTACAGCCCAAAAAATATTGCGTGCAAGATACTTTTTGCCTTTGATTTTCAAATATTGTATTGAATTGGTCAAAAAGTGTCATCCATGTCAAGTTTATACTCAAAATATGCACACTCATCCAACTCTGCTCTTCCCTATCGTCACTACCAGACCCTTTACAAAGTGGGGTATTTAGTATACTACTTGTAACCCACCTTCGGCTAAAGGTCACAAGTACATTACTATAGTTGTAGACTACTTCACGAAGTGGGTTGAGGCTATGGGTTGAGGCTATGCCTACTTTTGGGAATGACGGTGAGTCATCAGCTCTGTTCCTCTTCAATCAAGTTATTTCTTGCTTTGGTATCCCCAAAGAGATTTTCACTGACCATGGAAGTCACTTTTAGAACAACATGATGGCTAAATTGGCTCTAAAGTTAGGTTTTTAGCAAGACAATTCATCTCCTTATTATCCTCAGGCCAATGGGCAAGTCGAAGCCATGAACGAATCCTTGAAGACAATTCTTCAATGGACGATCGATAAAGCCAGATCCAATTGGCATATTATGGTGTACCCTACACTTTGGGCATACCGGATGTCAGTCAAAGCTGCAACTGGTTTTACTCCATTTCAACTAGCTTATGGGCTGGAATCCATATTTCTTATTAAATGCGGAATTCCATCTTAAGCTAGCTATTGAGCTTCTTCCTGACACTTCTAGTCTCAAAGAACGCCTTGTTCATATAGAACATCTTGATGAGCAGCGTCGAAATGCAGCTACGATGAATGAGGCACATAAGAAATGGGTAAAGGTTTAGTACGATAAGGTGGTCAAACCTATGGTTTTCTCTGAAGGTGACCTTGTCTTGGTTTATGCCCAAGAGAAGGATGCCTTGGGGTCAAGCGAGTTCAAATCTATGTGGTATGGCCCCTTTATTGTCAAAAGGGTCCTAAAGAAAGGAGCATATGCCTTGGTTGACTTTGATGCGAACGAGTTGGTGGAGCCTGGAAATGGGCTCTATTTGAAAAAGTATTATGCCTAGTATTAGGCCTATCATCTTGCTTTGTTGTATACATTTTTTTTTTGTACATATCTAGGTTTCGATTTTTGGTTTGATTTTGATGAATTTGATCTACTTTGGCAGGTGATATTAGAGGAAATGAGTCACTTTGGTTTCACCAATGGTGCTAATAGACATACCTATAACTTGGCTTCCGCAGCTTGGGTACTCCATTATCCATTCGATCAGTTGTTAGTTTCAAGAGGTGTCTGCATTAGTCCTACTTTGAAAAACGTATCAGAATACACTACAGTGGTCAACCTACTCTCGAAGGCAATATCTTTGCGAGTTGATTCGTTACTAATTTTATTGGATTCATAGCTAGTTGTTTCATAGTTGAACAACACATATCATGTCTGAGACCCATTTTTACATCCATTTTTTTTTAGGGTACGTTTGTTACAATGATAATTCCAATTTATCACATTCATTCATATTCCTTGATCTGAAAATTGGATGGTAGACTTATTAACTAATCAAGCACTTGATTGGCATGTTAATCATTCAATACTTTAAAAAATATATCAAATGCATCATTCATTATCATACATTTGAAGCATCACATCATATAAATCGTTATATATATATATATATATATATATATATATATATATATATACATCATGTCCTACAAAATTGGGGCTTATGCCTGATCATGTCTATCATCAAAAAATATTACAGCCATCCGATCATATCTATAATCTACTTCTGAGGTCCCTGACCAACATTTTTTTTCCTATATAACACAATGGCAGTCACTACACGGGGGAATAATCGCACCCAGTCTCATGGTACTCCTACCACCCATCTTTGGACAGCCGCCAGTAGGTCCTCTATAGCGGCCATCGACACTTGGTGAGTCAAACTCTCCAAGTTTCTCTGTACTGCATGGAGTGTCCTACTAGCGTCTTCTGCATCTACCTCACCTCTGCGGCACTTATACCTTGGGTACTGTTGAGGAGGTAAATCCCCTCTGCGGACAGAGGCGATCCCTACTAGCCCAGCAGGGGTCTAGCAACAATCAGAAATGTTACGACGCAAGTCCTAATTCTGAACAGACTAGACTAGGGCCAAAGCCTACCCCCCTAGTAACGCTGTGATGCGGAAGAAGATATTGTTCCCATTCACCAGCCTCGGCTAGGATACGATCTCCAACGATCTCCCGTGGGTGGACACCTTTATCTGTCAAATGTGATCTGACATAAAATCCGGCATGCTCAATATCGGTCGGAAAAGGATACTATATGTCGCATGTTAAGCAGTGGAACCATAATCGTAATCATTCATTAAATAACGATCGAAAGAGATTACAACCAAAGTTCTGACGTCGTGGTCTCCTTCGGATAGGTCTCCAGTCGTTCACGTCTCGCAAAGCTCGTCAGGGAAAGGGCAAACCTCTCCTGAGTCTCTCAACGATAGTCTCCTTACTTGAGTCGGCCTTAAGGGAGGAAAGAGGGCTCTTACAGCACAAAGGCTCTTGGGAATTTGGAGATTCAAAGCTTAGGCACTTCAAGACTATCAGCCTTTCAGCCCTTCAGCCCCTTCATCAATGGATGAAGGCTATATTTATAGAGGAGAGGAGGAGGTTGGGATCCCTACAATAGTGGAAGGTAGGCCTTATCCTTTGGGAGGTTCCCCATATGGTGGAAACAAGAGGCCAAAAGAGGAAGATCGTGGTTATTCAAGCAAAACCACTCCTGATGACTCATCCATGAAGTTGTTGTAATCGAAACTTCGCCTCCTTTTTTAAAAAACTTTCCATAAAAAAAGTGGCGCGGGTGCAACACTGGGACAAAGCGCCAATTGGCACGAGCTCAATGTTAATTTTCCCCCATTGGCGCGGGTACATAACGGGCTACCAGCGCCAAGGAAAAAACAGGTGTTTTTAGGGGTCTGCTCAGGAAATGATCAACAGAAGGAATGTTTTCCTCATGGAAAGGGATGAAATGATGGTATTTGCAAGGCATGACACTGCTTATTGGTCACAGAAACGACCCTCCAATGGGCGAGATGGGGATTGTAGGGACGGTGACAAGATAACATGTAACAAATGCCCTTAAAAGCATGAGGGCCGAGATAGAGAGGGGGTGAAATGATTAGAGAACATGTTCAGCGGCCTCAGTCGGAAAACACCTTTTGGAAAATACAATACAGTGATATCTCAAGTAATGATGTATGTGTGTTATGGGCATACAGGCTATCCACAACAGTGCAAAATATTTCGGATCCGGAGGGAGTGTAGGTGCACGACCATCTGACTGAGATCAAATAAATGAGCTCGGTATGGTCGCATTGTCCGTGTGCGGTCATATACATAATGATAATAATCACAATCGCGACTCGGATTACAACAGACACAATCCAGGGTCTTGCACTCCATCTCGACCCAAACAAAGTACAAGTTCGAGCATGTGAATATGTGAGCTGAAGTCAAACATGCAGGAACATCGGCTGATTACCAGCCAATGATGAAAGCTGTTAACAGACGCGAGAGGAACCACCAATGACAATGGCCCTCAAGGTACTACAGGTACAATCTACGGCGTGCGAATCAATGGGTTGGCGTCGAACACCCGCAGAATCACTCGATCGGAGGCCAATGATGAAAACCTCACGTCAAATGCGATGAACTTGCCATTGAGGCATGCAGGCTCCAAGGTACCATAAAGGAGTCTCTAGATCAGCTTCCTGGATAATGAGCTGATGTCGACAGGAAGTGACCTTGATTGAAGGTGGGCCATGATGATTCCCACATCATCGACATGAGACAGAGGAACGTAATGTTTTGTTGTGAATCAGGATCGTATGAGAATTAGAGGAAGGTTGATACTAGCAGAGGCCAACTTCTCTTGAACATATAAACAGCACGACAGTGGATTTGGCAGTATTTGACATCAGTAGATCAGAGGTCATGGTGACAAGGCAATGAGCAGAGGAGAGGTAAAAAGGGATTATCCAAACCCATGGAGGCAAAGTGAAGAAACGAGATGAGATGTCCCCAACCCGACACGAATGCAGACAAGTGCCATGTTCAAGAGCGACATACTGCCGACGACAACGACGATGGTTCCATTTTTCCCCCACCATTTCTGGCGAGTACCCCAATTATTTTTTATAACAAGCTTGAAGGGGATAGCATATGCTTGTGATATAAGTCCGTCCTTTGGGTGAATCCATCCTAGTGCATTTAACGAGTCCTAGGAAGGAGGAACTCGGAGAACGTCATTTCGACTGAGTCCGATGTCATCAGGGTTTAACGAGTCTGACAAAGGAAGAACTCGGCATCTTTTCATGTTTAGAGAGTTTGAAAAAATAGTAAAAAAAGTAAACTCACGGTCCCTTTTAGTACATAGTTTCTCGGATCTAAAAAGGAGTGAAAAACAATGTCAGAAAACCTCTAGTCACGATAGGCTACATAGGCTAGGGTATTTGCTTTTTCGTAATCAATCCATCCCCGAAAAGGGTTAAACGCTCTTTGAGTAGATGTCGTTTGTGTGTCAATTTAACGAATCGAAATGACAGGGCCTCGGCAATCTTTTCATATTTAGAAGTGAGAAAAAAGAGGTAAGAAAGATGACTCACTGCGGAGAACGAGTGTTATAAAGGGTAGCAAGCTAGTTCTAGGTAATGGTGGAACTTCTCAAAACATGATAAAGGTTAAGAGGCTGGCTAACAAGACCACTCATCGCGGCGGTTCCTCAGGAACGGGTAAAACAACCAAGTGAAGGCGTATGATCGGCCAAGCAGATAGTGACGATGGAATGAAAAACCAATGCTCATCTGGTAAAACAGGCTGATAAAATGGCAATCACAAGAGGTAAAATGGGCAAGGTTTCATTTTTACACAAGCTTGAAATCAGAAAACTCTGCTTGAAGTTGGTTTCATTTTTACACAAGCTTGAAACGAAGATAAACTATGCTTGAAACCGTTGTTTTACACAAGCTTGAAATGAAAACAAACAATGCTTGAAATAGTAAGCATGCCCCCAGCATGGTGACTCAATTTGAGGTACATGCCCCCCAAGCTTCAATCCATGCACCTGAGTAAACAGATGGAGGGAGTGAAGGTTCAAATTACGAGATCTAAGAAAGATTCGATTGGGATTTTACGAGATCTTATCAAAGACTCGAATTGAACAAGAAAGTGTTTCATTGTTTTAACGAGGTTGACACATTAAAAGAACTATCCTCAGGACGCCTTGTTTCATGGTTTAAGGAGCTTGGCACAAGACAAGGAACTCTGCTCCGACAACCTTGTTTCATTTTTTAAGGAGCTTGACACAAGACAAGGAACTCTGCTCTGACCATCTTGTTTCATTTTTTAAGGAGCTTGACATAAAAAAAATGAAATCACACTCCAAAAACAGAACCTTCTTTCATTTTTAGAGCTTGACACAAGAAGAAACCATGCTCCTAACCGGCTACATCAAAATGAACAAGAAGGCGGTGCTTCCAAGAGTTCCACTCCCGATAGAAGGAAAACATCCTGGAAGTTGGACCTAATGCCCCCGATACACTATTCTGAGCGTCTTCAACGAGTATGATCATGGGGTGGGTAAAACCGCAATTCGACACAACGGTGGAGCGGTCCCCAACGGGTGGGCAAGAAAACGGGAGGGGTGATGGCGGACCAGTTGCCACATTAGGACCAAAGAACGAAAGCTGATCAATGGTCACGATCCGTCCTTCATGCGGAAAACAGGCCACACGAAAAAGGGAGGAGATGAGCGCTCCCATGGCATAGGTGTAATTGCGCCCTAGGAGCAGATTGAAATCCAAGGGGCCTGGAACGATCATCACGTCCATATGGACGGTTTTACCTCCCAAAGTAATAGGTAACCTTGGAAGGATCCCCAATGGTTGACTCGTTCTTCTATTGAATGTCAACAGATTCTGCGTAACGGGCGCAAGCGGCGGTGAACCAAAATCTTGCCAGGTAGTTGAGAGATGGGGTACACGGAAGGCACCAGCCATCTATAGTAATTATTTGGGTACGCTGAACCAAGAGCCTATACTGTGATCTCGAAAGGCACGTAAGACGGAAGGCAGAATCCTGCAAATCGACTCCAATCAAAGGAGGCAACCAGACTACTCGGAGGGGATACCATTGAATCGAGAAGGTCTTCCCCTGGTGTTACGGAAGAAGGAGCATCCCCCATAACCTCCATCTCGAAGGAGGTAGGGATATCCTTCGGAGCCTCCATCATGGGAGGTGGAGGAGGAGCTTCTTGAAGTACAGGGATAGGAGAATCTTTCTCCAAGTACGAGGATTAATACTCAATCGAGAAGGACGTGGGGGTCAGTGAGATCACTCTCGACGAGAGAAAAGGCGGTACCCGTCGGACGGGGCCGATTCAACCCGATCCTACGACGATAGTTGTTGGGACGGATCGTGAATTTGAATTTGCGGGGAGTGGAATCGTGGGATGACCCTCGGCAATCGTAGGATCGATTGCAGCGGAGGATAAAGAAAGCCAGTATAACCGAGGTGGAAAGTGTGGTATGGGGCAGGGTTAGGTTGTCCAAAACTCGCTTGGCTTCATCCATATATGGACAAAGGTGAATGGCATGGTGCCCTTCACAAAACTTACAGGGATTGGTGATCTTACCCTACTTCTTAGGAGTCTTATCAGCACCAGTTGAAGACGTGCCCCCAACCTGGCTCCCGGAGGTCAAAGGCAACGGCAGACGGCCGTTGGACCATGCTTCGAGCACCTTGGGGATACCAGGGCAGTCTCGAAGGAGATGGTCTCCCGTGCACAACAGGCAAGGGAACTTGACTTTCCATGGAGGGTTGGAAGGTTTATCAAGAGGAGATATCTTAGAAACAGTGGCTGCACTTTTAGCCTCTCGCTTATCAGACTTCTTCTTCTTTGTCTTCTTCTTCTTCTTCTTAACCATGATTTTCCCGGATCTGGCTTTCACAGGCAATGCCAGAAGATGAGGACGCGAGCGAGCGGAGGAGGGGGAGAGGTCCACCAGCAGAATCAACATGATGTTGAACAGAATTGGAGAAGCGATTCGAACGGTGGTGGAGACATTCGGGACAACGAGAGGTTGAGAACGACCAAACGAGCAGCAGCATAACGCCGGAAGGGACAATGTTGCTATGTAAACGAACACCAACATTTCCAAAGGAAAGCGGCTGATTCCCGCCGAGGATTCCGGCAAAGTTTGGTGAACTGCGAAAGACATGCATCAAGACTCAAAACCACACACGGGCTGAAAAAGAGTTAAGACACACGATCAAACAGACAACAAGCAATATCTAAGCGGGCGTGTAATCGTGGGTGATTAATTTTTACCACATTGAAAAGTAAGAAACTCTATCGTTTCATATTTTAAGAGTCGAGAAACAATAGAAGGATGACTCTATCTCTTTCAGATTTGATACAAGCGTGAAAGGACAAGCGCTTGACGGTCTTTTCAAGTTTAGGGAGTCAGAAAAGACCAAATGACTACTCAGGAAAAAAAACTAGGCTCAAAGGGTGTACCAAATATCCGTGAACTGCCATATACACCTTGGTTTTAGTAATGAAACAGAAATTGACCAAGGACTTTCCGTACGTGTAGGTAGTCTCCCTGAATGCTATGTTCGTTGTATCACGGGTATAGGGTGGCAGACTCGGCTTCCTTTGGATAAAGGATTGAAAACCTAGAGGGGTCTCCCATTATATATCTGACGGTATGGGGAGCACAAGTCCGTACTAGCGCTGTCTAAAGCCAAATGGCGAGCGACAGCTGCTAGGTTTAAGGACGCCGGAACATGTCTCTAGCCTAGGCCTCTAAAAATGTTTCGTTAAGTTCCAATGCTGCCTTAGGTTAATTGAATAGATTTTAAAGTTGATCTTTGATTAAGTTTCAATTTTCAGGCCCTATCGTATGTAGTGTCTTAAAAGACTCCTAAATGCAAAGCTGCATGCCACAGTCCAACATTTCGTTCGATGAAAACTAATTAGAGAAGAGTTGAGAGTTTTTACAAAAACGAAATGAACGGAAGACAAACAACGAGATCTCTAATGCAGCTAATGAAATTGAAAACTTTTCATTTAGATCACTAATCACTAGCAAAGTCGAAAAGATCACAATTTGCACTAATTCAACCAAAAGCACAAGAGATTTTTTTTTTTTGCAATTTTCAATGTTTGATAGCTAATATGCACTAAACAAGCTTGAAAACAAATGGAACAATTTGAGAAACGATATTTGATAGAGAAAAACAAACAAAATTCACTCAACGATGCAAGCAGTCAAATCCCAAATCGACCAAAGTCTCTCAAAACCAAGAAAAGACTCAAAAGGCTCCAATGGGCTGTGTGATCTAGGCCCAATGCAAGACCAAACGAAATTTGAATGAAGGAATGAACAATCACCCAAAAATCGCAACAAAACAATGAACAACGACTAAGAGGATGCGGAGAATCAATCAGAAAGTTGACCGGACAAACCAAACACCAAAATTCCCAAGGAGGGCTCGATACACTAGGCCACTAGATGCCCTAGGGCTCAAAACGTGAAATTGATAGATAAAAGCAAACAACCAAAGGACAGAGGTGAATTCCCAGTCAAACAGGACTCCAACACACTCAGGCAGTCGGAAAATCAAGAAGAAAAACACTGACCAAACCCAGAGAGCTCAAAAATGAAGAAACTCAAAAACCTTACAGGAGTGGCGCGACTGTAAGGCCGAAACTGGCGCCAGAAAGCAATTGGCGCGGGCTAAACAAAAGCAACATGCGCCAATTGGCGCGACTGTCGAGCTAAAAAGCGCGCCAGTCGAGTTTCTCAGCCAAAAAAGAAAAAGAACTACTCCAGAAGCGGATCAATGCATACTAAGCAAACCAAGAAGTAAACAACAGCAAAAGAACCCAACCCAGAAGGCTCATCAAGCAAGGAAAAACATAAAATAATCAAAACGAGACAATGAAATCTAGACGATCCCCAGCGGAGTCGCCAAATTGTTGAGGAGGTAAATCCCCTCTGCGGACAGAGGCGATCCCTACTAGCCCAGCAGGGGTCTAGCAACAATCGAAAATGTTACGACGCAAGTTCCTAGTTACGAATGAAAAGACTAAAGATAGAAGCCTACCTGGAATCCAATGCTACGATCTGAAGAAGAGAGCGTTCCCGTTCCTCAGCCTCGGCAGATCACGATCCTCCACGATCTCCGCAGATGGACACCTGCACATGCAAGAAACAAATAGATACAAGCATAAAATCCAGCATACGCAACTAAATATCAGTCAGAAAGGATACTACTCATATTAACATAATCGAAAACAGAGTGGAACCATAATTGTAATCATTCATTAAATAACAATCGAAAGAGATTACAACCAATGTTCTGACGTCATGGTCTCCTTCGGATGGGTCTCCAGTCGTTCACGTCTCGCAAAGCTCGCCAGGGAAAGGGCAAACCTCTCCAGAGTCTCTCGACGATAGTCTCCTTACTTGAGTCGGCCTTAAGGGAAGAAAGAGGGCTCTTACGGCACAAAGGCTCTTGGGAATTTGGAGATTGAAAGCTTAGGCACTTAAAGACTTTCATCCCTTCCGCCTTTCAGCCCCTTCATCAATGGATGAAGGCTATATTTATAGAGGAGAGGAGGAGGTTGGGATCCCTACAATAGTGGAAGGGAGGCCTTATCCTTTGGGAGGTTCCCCATATGGTGGAAACAAGAGGCCAAAAGAGGAAGATCGTGGTTATTCAGGCGAAACCACTCCTGATGACTCATCCACGAAGTTGTTGTAATCGAAACTTTGCCTCCTTTTTTAAAAAACTTTCCATAAACAGAGTGGCGCAGGTGCAACACCGGGACAGAGCGCCAATTGGCACGGGCTCAGTGTTAATTTTCCCCCATTGGCGCGGGTACATAACGGGCTACCAGCGCCAAGGAAAAAACAGGTGTTTTTAGGGGTCTGCTTAGGAAATGATCAACAGAAGGAATGTTGTACTCATGGAAAGGGATGAAATGATGGTATTTGCAAGGCATGACACTGCTTATTGGTCATAGAAACAACCCTCCAATGGGCGAGATGGGGATTGCAGGGACGATGACAAATTACTGTGTAACAGGTACCCCTCCAGTATGACTGGTCCTACATCTCCATCATGGTCATCATAATTTTGTAAGTCTTTTTGTCCAATCAAAAACATTTTTTCATTTTTCCATACAATTTGAAAAAATCAAAAATAATCATATAATCAAAAATCAAAAAGTGCAATCTCACCGATTGCGCCCCATTCTACACCTGGTGGAAGGACTAGATCTGGATCTGCATGAAATTCCATCCCAGCATAGGGATAATCTTCCATTGCGATGAATTTTTCTTCCCACCATTGGAAGAACTCATCATCCCAAGTGGTTCGGGGAACCTCACTTCCCCCTAATCTCTTCATCAGATCTGCCCATCAGGCTATTCTTGGATCTCTCGGGCCGCTGATAGTTGAGATGACCTTGGGCCGAAGCCGTGGGATCCTCTCGAAAAATAATGTTAGTAAGATTGTACGATACCCAAAGTGTTTATTTTTTGTCTTCTGAATTGATGTCAATTTTTTTTTGATATTTCTCAACAAGTTTGTGCACCAGTTAAATAGATGAATCAAGAATTCCACTGCTATGCTCATTTGTGTACGTGAAGCCTGATGCAGAGAAGTTGATCTTGCTACTCTACCAATGGTAAAGAGAAGGATCTTCATGTATAAATTTTTCAAATCTCTAATGGGAATCTGTGTTCCCACCTTCTTTACATTGTCCATGCAGTAGACTTGGACATAATCTTCCACGTTAAGCACTCCCACAGGCTTTCCGTGTAAATCCATTGGGTCTCCCCTTCGATAGAGTCCAGTAATGAAGTATATGTCTTCCACTTCTATGTGTAGTGGCATATGATCAATTATGAAACAATATTCTTTCGATTCCCAATGATCAACCAACATTTGAAGAAAAAGAAAATTTCTTTTCATATAATTGGGAATTTTGAAAATTTTCAGCAATCCGCAATTCCGGAGAATATATAAGGAAGTTTGATCCTCCATCACCTCATTGTCAATTTCACTATGTTCACGCTCTCTCCAACTGATAGACATCCTAGAAAAAATAAGTAAAAGGTTGATTAGATACAATTTTTAAATTTTTTCTCTGCACATACGTGACTTTTCTTATGCACAGTCGTGTATCATATATAGGTTCCTCCACACGAACCTGCGTATGCACAGAGGGTTTCAATAAAAATATATTTTCTACGTCAAAAATCCAAATTCTTGCTTCAAAAAGGAATGAAATTGATGAATATGATGAGTTTAAGGCTTACCTGATTGATTTGGCATGATTTGGTGGTCGATTGCTCTGTATTTGAGAAGAGGAATTTTTCCCCAAAGCTCTTTCTCTACTTCTGCAATGTGAAAATGATCACAATGTGAGTCAAATTGTGTATTTATGCCCAAAATTTTGAAAATTTTCACAAATTTTGTTTGTGCTTATTTTTTGAATTTGACTAAGGATGTATAACCATTTTGCTTATAAGCGTTGGGAAAGGTATTTTTTCAAGTACATTTTGTTGAATTCGAGATTTTCCTAGTTTTCCTTCGGATCCATGACCGCTGACCTGTCATGGCAAGTATTTGATTCCGAACTGGCATATATGTTAGGGAATTAATTTTCTGTTGCATCTTTGCATACTAGCCTCCATTTTGATCACTTTACATAGGGTCGATCCCATCATGTCATGAGTATTTAACCCTTTTCACTCATCAATTCTTTAATCATGATTTGGTGGTAGAGCCATCCTTTACATGGACTTCCTAGTTAGTTCCTCACTAGCATTTGTAGCCCATGTTGCAATTTATGTAGGCTTGGGAGTCCTCTTTAGTCTCGCCATGAATTATGCATTGAAAGCTTCATTTTTCTTCTACTTCGCTATCATTATTCTAGCCATTTACCCTAGAGGCTCCCTTATGTTGTCGAGTTGTATTACTGCATTGCATATTGACTACTTGTTTATCTTGGCCTTTAGCCAACTTCATTTGGACTCATGTTTAAGCCATATTTTGACCATTTCTTTATGTACAAGTTAACCATGCAATCACTTAGCTTCTGAGACTTGACACCTTTACCCATGGATGGAACATTCCTTTGAGTGTCACTTACGAGTTTTCTCCACCTTGCATTGAGCATAGGATTGTTCCTATCCCAGGAGCTAGTGCATCTGTTTCACGACATTGGTTTTATCCATTGTATTATAACATTCTTTTATTCTTTTTCAGGCTTTGAATATGAAAAATACAAAAAAATTAAATATGTTGAAAAAGAGTGGAAACGAGATATTACTTCCATACTTGATGGCAGCTATAGTGTCAGTTGTGTCACCCTTGAACAAAGCACAAAAAATCTAAGTCTTTTCTCCATTTGGGATGGTTTTAGTTTTGACTTAGGAGAAGCCATAACCTTTTTTTTGAGTTAGTACTCCCCCGGTTGGTTATCTCTTCCAATCATATGGAGGGTTTGTTTATGCCTCTTTCATGAAAAACTTATACAAAGTTATCATTTGCTTCCATATTCAACATGAGTCGTGCTTTTTTTCAAGGGAAATTAACCTAAGTCAACCTTTCTACAGCGTCTCTTGACTCATTTTTCATTCGGCCTTCCTGGTCATGTCAGTATCTTGTTCTATCACATCAAATATTTGGTCCTTTTCTTGCGCTGGCTTGAGAAAGTCTTTACTTACTTCTTGCTGGCGAGTTTGTCTCTTAACAACTATGACATATTGCTCTAAGAGTAAACCTATATCTGCACCCTGACCCTATTTACATCATTGATAGGTGACCTTGTGCTCAGTATTTGATCATCATCATGGGTCTTTGACTGAGTTGTTTCCCTTGCATTCGACTTCAGCATACATTATCACACCTGGGATTCATGCAGTACCTTGATTTCCATTTGAACCTATCAGTGGATATCTCACCTCTTTTCTATCTTTTGATATTGTTTGGTTCGGAGGGCTTCTTTCGTGCACTAGCTTCATCTTGTGCATGCCGGAAACGTACTTTAGGTTGGTTACTTCACTTCAATTCCTTTGATTCCTTCCAAATCTTGCTCTGTGAGTTACACTCACACTAGAATGGTGTGGGATGCCTTAATGCCTTCCTTCTAGTAGATCTTTTCCCATCAATTCTGACTCATTTCTCTGGGAATAAGGTCTAGCGTCCTTTTATCAATACCTTAGGGTTTACAGTCATCAGTGGCAGACTCTTCGCTATCGATCGTGAGGATACATCATTGCCTCCTAATTGATATATTATTTCAAGTGTTCAAATTCAACTCATTCATTCACACTTGCTAGATTGTACTGGGGCATCTTGACACTCATTATCATTATCGGTGGGTTGTCTCACATTTGTTAACGGTATACATCAATGACCGGTAATCAAACGATTTCTCACATGGTTGACTTCAGCTCATTTATTCCCATTGTGTAGAATTGTGTCATGGTGATCGATGAAGACCTCGGGTTTTCATCACCATGCTTTGGTTCACTTTGATAGCTCCTTCATTTTTCTCCCAGTGACACCATCCACCATTATATGTTACAATTTCATCACAGCAACATCCTATATGTTGGCTCCCAAGTTTCATGTTGTACCATTTGTTCCACCACTTATTATTTGGTCCTTGGAGATTGAGTTGTGAATTTTGTGATCATATATCTATTGCAGCATCATTGATCAGTCTTCTATATGTGATACTTAGACTTGATTTTGACTTACACTTCTGGGCAGTGATCAGATGATTCACTATGTACCTTACATTTAAGCTATACTTGTATACATATTGGATCCACTCCATATGCGGACATGATTTTATTTCACTAAGAATGGGTATGCCTGCCTCAGACATGAGCTATCTTTATGATCTCTAGCACTGGTATTTTGGCAAGCTGAAATTTGGTGAAGTCCTCTCTAGTCCTTGCAAGGTTCTTTCTATGCACATAATACATTTTGGCCATCATGTACCCCTTTTGACCTCATATATTAGGGGGCATTTGTTATAGCATCATTTATCACCATCATATACTTGATGACTTATACATTGGCCTTGGGCAACCCTTCCCTTCCGACTTGGACATATTTCTCAAAAAACAGTTTCTCAAAACCCATACGCGACTCTGCCCAGACTTTTCCGCATATACATGTGAGTCCATACATAGAGAACAATGTATTCATTTTCAAATATTAAAAAATATATAATTTCCCTATTTTAGAGGTGGGGTTTATGGTTGTTCCTGTAACTTAACTACCCCATCCTATGGCCTAACTTTTTCCAACTGAAAAAAATAATTTGAGGGAGTATAAAAGCCCCTCAAGGGAATGGCCTAAGGGGGAGAACAAAGAGAATTATAGATATTATATGTTGTTGGAGCCCTATCCAAGTCTAATATATTCCCTGTGCCTCCTGCACTTCCCAGATATTTTCAAGAAACCCTTGTTTCCATGAGATGTTCACTCACCCTATTGGACATCCATTGTGCACTGCTCTTGGAAGAAGTTTTGTGAGGCTAGGGCTATATGGATCCAAAGGACGGTATGCTCAAGGCCGTGGCATATTTTAGCTGATCTCTCCACATTTTTTTACTGTACATGTCATTAATAAAAGAAGTGTCATCTTGTTCCTGATGTTGACGTGTCATTTATCCCTTATACATGTGTAATGATCTTAAATCGTTTATTCATTATTGTTTTTATGAGATTATTCATGTTTTTCACTAACATCTAAAACATATATATGTTGTACAACTAGTTTTTTGTGCTTATTCTTTGTCGGTTTGCAGGTTCTGGAGCATAAAGAGTTGCCGGGGGTTTGCACCCAGTGGGATCTACTACAACCAAAGGATATACGGGTAAGGTCTGCAACCTTTAGTTTCTAGTTTAATTCATAGAAGTTGGTTAAGTGAGTCCTTCTTGTAATTACATGCCCCTAATATGTGAAATTTTATCAACCCGAGACCTTAGGGTAACATTACCCACAACAGTAGGACTTTCCAACAAATTGTTTGAACAATAAGAAAGAGTACTAGAATTAGCTTTGGTGGAAAACCTAAACCACCCTTTTCTACTCCCATCATAATCGAGGAAACACCTAGTCTTTAGTGAATGATCTTCAAGAGGGGGATATACAAGGACTGACAAAGTCACAGTAGGGAAAATTTTTGGTACTGCTTAAGGTAATAGGTAAGCAAATCCAACTATAGGAACACATTGTCCAATTGTAGGAGAATGATAAATGGCTACAAGAACAACCCATAGAACTACAAGAGATAGATAAGGATGCAAAAATAGTCTACCCCAAGGAAGCCACCTTCCTTCTTCTCTTTTCCATTGAGGGATGACCCTCCTACTATAGGGACAATAAGGAATATGGTTCCTGCAAAGTTGGTGCCCCATTTTATGATTGAAGTAGAAAAGGACAAGGTGGAAACACACAGATGAAAAATTATTAGAATTAGACAAAATAATGGCTAAATTGCCAAAATGGAGGATGAAGTAATAAATATGAGGGAGGAAATGTCCCTCTTAATGATAGATATGGAAAAAATAAGACAGAAACTTGAATGGGGAAACCAATAGCTAAGGAATCAATTGTAATAGGTACAATAATTACTGAAGGAAAAATATGTTCAAATTTCAACAATGGAGACATTCCGAGGAAGTATGGAACACCTCTATTTGGAGTTAGCAGTTGCAAGAAGCCTTCACTGGCTTATTCACTGCTCCTAAAGAAGCAATGGTGTAGGCTCCAGAGAAAACAAACTGTTGAAATTCAACAAGAAAATTCACCCACACATTGGTGAGGAAATTAAGTTGCACGCTGGTGAGGGATTTATAATGCACACTGGTGAGGGATTTATGATGCACACTGGTGAGGAAATTTTGCTGCACACTAGTGAGGGATATCTGATGCACACTAGTGAGGAATATTTTGTGAATTAGGTAGGGTGATTACTAATTCAAATTATCTTCTTGATAATTACTTGTGAGCTTAGTTTTTTTACTTTTGTATTCTCTTCTTAGCTTATTATGTCTTTCATCAAGTCAATTACCGAAACACACGAGACACAAATATAGGCTCTTCAAGCCAGGGAAAAAACTCTCCCTATTGGAGAGGAAAACCCACAAGAAATTCTTCTTATATAATTTCAGATGAAAAGTACCATGACCATGACATATACCCTCGACCTTTATATGCCTTTAATACCTTGTCACTACTTCTTCAATTACTCCTTGAGCTGATCCTTCTCTCTTTCACCTTCCTACACTGATCTACACCGTTCAAAACTAGCCTTAGAGAGCCCAGTATCTATCCCTTGGTTTCTCCTTTAATTTGAATCCTTCTTGGCTTCTTCTTATCTAGATTTATACCCAAGACAAAGATACATGTTTTTGTACCTTTGATCCTTCCTTCTACTTGCAGCCCTGATCTTTACATTAATTTCAAACCTTATATCATGGTCCTTGATCCGAATCTATTCTTTGTTGATCTTTATATTATATATACTTCAAACCACAGATGTATCCTCCTTTCTCACCCTATTATTCAGTATTGAAGCTCACACTAAACACAAACCTGTCTTCCACACTATATATTGTTCTTTTATTTTGTACTAACCACAGTCCCTTCTACACATTAACCATAGACTTGATCTCGCACTAACTGCAAGTGTGTATCTTTGAATTGATCTCAGAATTTTCCACATTCTCTTCTTGCAAATGAACCGCAAATCTACCTTATATATAGTGACCTCATTAATTTGTTTTAGGCTGACCCTACAGTCTTTTTGTAGGCCGACTTGTCCACTGCTTATAGGCTTTTTTTAAGAGCTTATCTTCCAATGTGATGAAGGTTATCTTGAAGGCTGATTTGAGCAATAGTGATAGCATCATACTTGATCCATTTATCCAAGTTTATATGACAAGTTCTTGAGGCACACTCCTTTGAATATACTCTTCATATCCATGAATCTTAATTAGTACATTTATGACAAGATGAAAAATCCCTAAAATACATTAAGAAGAAGTATTTTGACCTATAATAAAAACCTTTCTCATGAAACCCATGAAGAAAAAGTAACAAAAATACATTTTATTATCTTTGTCTTCTTCATTACATAAATACACAATTACATAGTCAATATGAAGACCAAATCTAGTTACACTTTTCCAACGTTCCCTCTTAACTAGGGAGGTATTCATATAGGTACATGGTCACTTTCAATGTAAATAATATCGTAAGAAGAATCATATTGGTAATCAAAAATGTATAGAATCATATCAACCGAAATTTTCCTAGTGCAATGCCTTGACTAACAGCCCCATATCTCAATGAGACAATGGGCTACAATGCTGGTGAGACACATGAATTATAGACACCATAGTCATTGTCTCTCCAAAGTACATACTCCACCCAAGTGTTCCCAGAGTATGACCTTCTTGGAATATTGTTCTCTTGGGGAGCCATCCTTCAAATAATATCAGTCCCTGAATACTCTTATCTTGAATGCCCTATATCATCTCAAAGAGTATCAGATGCCAAATGATTACCTAATCCTCCATTTTTTCTTCCAGGTGAAGACCAGAATAATGTGTCTATCCATTCTCTCCTCATGGCATTCACTAAGACTTACGGCTATTAGTCTCTATCTAGTGCATGACACATGAATTAGAAAATCATGTATGTCACTCCCTCTTAACTTAGGAAGGACATATTTCAAGTTTCTTCCAAGTAAGAAACTTACCACCAGGCTCCCTCTAACCCAGGGACCTACAATAGAAATGGGGAGACACCCAGTTTCTCATGAAGAATTTCTTCCCTCGATTTCATGGATTTTGATATTGAGGAATCTTCAACTTTTGGCTTCATAGGGCACATACCATCTATCACTTTCATCCATGAGTCATGTCATCCACCTGAAAGTGATTCATCATTCCTTCTCATCTAGTCCAACTTTTATGCCATTATTATTTCCTTCAAACCATCTCCCAAGGATCTTACATCCTTTCACATGACTGGCAGCCCTGCATAAACTTATCCAGATAAACATATACATAAAAACTTTGTAAATCAAAAGTTACCTTAGTGATGATATTTCACCATGACATCTTCCTGTAGGAATCAACATCCTTTATTCAAATTGACACATCTCCTAAAGATATGTATTTTCAAGGGTCTTCTTATTTATAATACTTCTATCAAAGTCCACATATATTCCCAGGATATCTCCTAGTCACATCTTCTTGGCTTCCGGATGATAAATTCATCTTGACATGGTTTCACTTCATGATCTCTCCCTCTCTTTATCCACACAATTTCATTCCCAAGAACTTCCAGTATTTAGTTATTTTATTGTGTACAACCACCTTATATTTCATATGAGGACATAGTTAATTTCATCTGTGAGTGGCAATATGTGCACCAGAAGAGATCCTCCTTCCATAGATCATACTTCTAAAGATAGAAGTCCATTACCTGCAACCATATGACATGACTTCACAACATATAGTGTCAGCATATAGATATATGTACCTCATCCTTTTCCTTTTGATTCGTCCTGCAGTAATTTTACTAGAATGAAGAAATTCATTCCCTTGACCTGCTTCATCAATATGTCATCGTATCCTAATCCCATAATTTTGCAACATAGAATGCTAGATGAAACCTTTTTCTTTCTTTCTAACCAGTGGATCCATAGAGAAATCCTTTAGAATATGTCACAACCTATTTCCATATTGATTATTGAATGAGGACCCTTGATCTTAATGACTACCCTCCATCAATGTTTTTATTAGTGAGATTTCTAGGAGTTGCTTATCCAAATGCTTATTCCATGCTTTTACTATGATGTTATTAATATATATTTCTTCCTATCATACAATTTTACAACCAATAGAAATCACTTAAAGAGAAATATGATCTCAATCATACTAGAGATATTTTGCTTATTTCTTCTTATATTTATTTGCATCAAGTTCTTCCCTTTCATTTATGACATGGGCTTCTTCCTTTTTCCTATTTTCCTTCCCAGATTTAGGACAATCTCTTTTATAATTCCCAAAAAAATTACATCCAAAGCATCATGATTTTTCCATATTTCTTCTCTTATTATGAGGACCAAATTTATCGAATCTTCCTTTCTTTCTAGACATGGCTGCAAAGGCTTGATTCTCTTCACCTGATCTTGTATTAGTTTTGGCTTTCAATCTTGCTTCTTCTATCTTACATAGATCCTGGAATGGTCTTGCTTCTTATTTTTCATCGATGCTAGAAGTGAAACTTCCCCATTATTTAGGTAGAGAATTTTGTACCATAGTGATAATTTCTCCATTAGAAATTACTTCTCCCAATTTCTGCAACTAATCTCGTTTTGCAAAAATATCCATCAGATATAGAATTATTCCTTCCTTTATTGAAATTCTTAATTTGTATAATTTGTCTTAGGGATATTATTTCCCCTGCAGAACCTTTCGAGAACAAATCCACCATTTTATCATATATTTCTTTTGAGGATTTTAGATATGATAAATAGGAAATGAGAGAGTTCTTTATGGATTCTATAAGAATCATGTGACCTCTTATGTCTCCCTTCATGTATTTTATATATGCTATAATGTCTTCTTTTGAGATTTGAATTTTAGATCCTTTTATGTAGCCCATAGATTCATTTTCAATTAGATTAAAATCTTTCCTCTTCTTCCATGCACTAAATTTTGATGACCCAACCAATTTTTTTCTCTCCATATAATAAGTGATTTTGATAAATATATATAAGGTCATAAATACTTACTTCAGTAGGATGACTTCCTCCTTCAAGATATTTCTTGATGATGATGAAGATGAAGGTAGGAGCTTCCTCTTAGATTTAATTCTTCAATGTAGGTGAACTTGGATCTTTGATGATTAAGGATATCTTAAAAAATATGATGTCACTTTCAACAATGTCTTCAATATGAATCTTTGATGGCAAATATTATTGCCTTGATGTGTGAGATTGAAGGTCTTCTTGAGATGACTTGAGAGTCTTTCTTGCAAAATTTTCAACACAAACTTTGACCTTAACTTTAATTCTTGCTTCCTTGAGTGTCTCTTTGTCAAGTAGCCCTTGCCTTCAACACCTTAGCTCTGATACCATGTTGAGAATTAGGTATGGAAATGATTAATTCAAATTACTTCTTGATAATTACTTGTCAGCTTAATTTTGTTATTTGTGTATTCTATTCTTAGATTATTATGTCTTTCATCAAGTCAATTACAAAAAAACACGAGACACAAGTATAGGTTCTTCAAGCTAGGGCCAAGACCTCTCCCTCTTGGAGAGGAAAACCTAGAATAAATTCTTCTTATAGACTTTCATATGACAAGTAGCATGTGCATAACACAGACCCTTGACCTTTATATGCCTTCAAGACCTTGTCACTGCTTCTTTAATGAATCCTTGAGTTGATCCTTCTTTCTTGAATCTTTTTGCACCGATCTGCACCATTCAACACGAGCCTTAGAGAGCTTAGTCTCTATCCCTTGGTTTCTCCTTTACTTTGAATCTTTCTTGGCTTCTTCTTATTTGGCTTTATACCCAAGACAAAGATACATGTTTATGTACCTTGGATCCTTCCTTCTACTTGTTGCCCTGATATTTACTTTAATTTCAAACCTTATATCATGGTCCTTAATATGAATCTATTCTTTCCTAACATGTCTATTATATAGACTTCAAACATATGTATCCTTCCTTTCTCACTCTATTCTTCAGTCCTGAAGCTCACACTAAACATATAATTTTATTCTACACTAGATACCGTTCTTTTCTTTTGGACTAACCAGATTTCCTTCTACGCATTAACCATAGACTTGACCTCACACTAACTACAGGTGTATATCTTCGAATTGATCTCAGATTTGTCTGCATTCTCTTCTTGCAAATGAACCATAGAGCTACCTTATATATAGTGACCTCCTTCATCTATTTTAGGTCGACCGTACAATTTGTTTGTAGGCCGACTTGTCCACTGCTTATAGGCCAACTTGAAGAGCTTATATTCCAGCATGATGAAGGTTGTCTTGAAGGCTGATTTGAACAGTAGTGCTAGCATCATACTTAAGTAATTTCTCCAAGCTTATATTTCAAGGTCTTGAGGCATACTCCTTTAACTAGACTTTTCATGTATATGACTCATAATTAGTACATTTACAACAAGATGAAAAATCCCTAAAAGACATCAAGAAGAAGTCTTTTGACCTGTAATAAAAACCTTGCTCATGAAACCTATGAATCAAGCATAAAAAAATACATTTTATTATATTTTTATTATTCATTACATAATTACATAATTACATATTCAATATGAAGATCGAACCTAGTTTGACTTTCCAACAAAATTTGTGGGTCTAATTTATTTTTCCATTAAATAAATTGGACAATAAATTGTAATTTCATCTCATAACAAATTGTACCAGTTAACTAAGTCATGATGACACAGTTAGTCAAGAAATTCGAGTTGAGGTTCTAATATGAGGCATGTAGAGTGATCTTAATATTTTGGGGGTCCAGTTGCAGTTGATGCACTAGTGGGGTGCAGGTGTGAATCAGTTAACTAAATTAATTGAGTTACAATCAGTTTAACTAGCTCTAACTGAGCGATGTATTAGTGAGAGGTCCAGTGAATTAAATTAGATTTAGTTTGCAAGTAGTGATCAATAATATGATTGATGATTCACTATTAATAGCTGCATGGATGTCAGTTCTGAGGAAGACCTAGTTGAGACAAAGGTTAAAGGGAACATAACTATCAGTTTTATTTTAGAGAATTGCTCGGGTGAAATTATAAAGTCATGAGGATACCATGATGGATTGTGAAATCAAGGAAGGGAATTAATCCTATTTAATAGGGGATTAATTATTTAGGAATTGTGTCAGCAAGGCAGGCTGAAGGAAGATAGTCCAATTTTTCCTATATCAATGTGAGACAATTGATAGAGTGCGGAAGATTCTTGTGAGCAAGAAAGAATTATATTGTTTCATGATTCCTTGAATTTATACAATATATGATAGCTTTGTTTTTAGCAGTTTCTTTCCCCAAGAAAATCTTGTGTTGCACGATTTATTTACTTCCTTTTCTTACTTGCATGTGATTGAGCGATCATGTTTTGTATTCCACAAATATTGTAGAAGGATTTAGTATTTTTCTTAGTACATCACAAGATAGGATTAAATCCATTGATATAGAATTTATATAAATTTCTACATGTTATCAGAGCTTCTGTAAATTTCTACATGGTATCAAAGTGTCAGGAATCACAATAGAAGAGAATAATTTGAGTTTGTGTTGAACAAGATTCAAATTTATAAATTCATTCTTTTGTACCTAGCAGCTGACCAAGATGTATTTCACTAGCTTGAGACTCGAATATGCACTCGAGGGAAATCAAAACTATATTTCAAGGAAGGACTAGATGGAGGTAGTATTGGAGGATAATGGACTAAAGGGATTCATTTGCGTTGATATTCCTGAGCCCTCTCCAATAGATGTTGCGCGACATGAAGCATGGAATAACAATGTTGCAAAGGTGAGGAGGATTTTATTAGAGGGAGTTCAAGATCATATTATCTTGAGTCTCCATGGAAAGGAAACTCCATATTCTATGTGGAAGGCCTTGATAGATCCATTTCAAAGTAGCAGTGACCACAAGAAATTTGAAATCAAGGAAAAGCTCAGGAAAATCAAAATTGATAAGGGTGACAAAATCCATAAATACTTGACCAAGTTCACTCAATGTCGAGCTGAGCTTAGAAGTGTTGGGATTACTATGGTTGATGATGAATTTATGAGCCTATCACTTTTAGGCCTTCCCAAGAGCTGGCATAGTTACCAATATTTTGTGAATGGGAGGGAGAAATTACCAAAGTGGGAGCTACTATTTTCATATTTGGTACAAGAAGAGTTTCAGCAGGTTACTAGGGATGGATACTCATCCAAGTATGATGATGAGGAAAATTGTGCCTTAGATAGTAAGGAAAATAAAGGGAAAAGGGAAGAAGTCCCAATCCAAATCTGAGACAATCAAAGAAGGAAAGAAATGATACATGTCAAAGGTGAAATTTTTTAACTATCATGATCATGGACACTATGCCACAAATTGTCCACAAAATAAGAATAGAAACAAGAAGGATTCGGGAGCTGCAATGGGTGAATATTTGGCCTCACATTTTGAGTTGGACTTCTCTCTCATCACATGCATCGTGTCAAATGTGATGGAATATATGTGGTACTTGGATAGTGGATCATATTTCCACATGACTGGAAACAAAGAAATATTTAGTAGCTTGGAGGAGAAGTATCTACAAATGCACATCGAGATGGGTGATGATGGGAGGCATAGCACTACCAATATTGGTATAGTTACTTTCCAGAGAGAGTCGGGTAAGCCCCTCATACTAGAATATGTCATGCATGTACTAGTTTTGAACAATAATTTAGTTTCAATTGATATGTTGGAGGATTGTGGATATTATGTGATTTTCATTGAAGGAAAGGTGTTCCTTCGTCATAAAGCCACATGACAGGAAAAGAAGATTGGGGTTCATATGAAGAAACTCTAGAAAATTGATGTAGATGGTTGCACAACATTGAGCAGTAAATCAAATAAGGTGGTGAGTCAGGATACCGGTGAGTTATGGGATAGGTTGTTGGGTCATATACACCACATTTCTTTTAGGATCATGCAACTATTTCTATAGGGCTTCCAAAGGGTACACTTGCATAGAGAGACACATGAAAAGGTTGTACTATGGAGAAGTATACAAAGGCCACCTTTCATGGTAAGGAAAGTTGAGTAGAAGAATCCTTGAGAGAGTTCACTAAGACATGTATGGACAATTCTCAAAAACTTCCCCAACAAAGCACAAGTATTATGCGATTTTTGTTCATGATTTTTCTAGAAATTGTTGTATTTTCTTCATTCAGAAGAAATATCATACATTCTTCAAGTTTTGTGAGTTTAAAGCACTGGTAAAGAAAGATCCATTGAAGAAGGTGAAGGTGAAATTTGGTGAGGAGAAGTGCATGTGATTTTCCCTTGAGTGGGAGATTGACTTGCATGCAGCAGAGGAACTCTTAGCTCCAAATGATGAACCTCGAGATGTTAAGCAACCACAAGCAGAGGATCAAAGAGTGGAAGAAACCACTCATTCAAAAAAATCTACCAGAAGTGGTAGGAAGTGCACCAGAGAGGTTGAAAGATTGATGCTATATGCAATAGAGAATGTAGGTGCACATACATCACAACACAGGTAGAGAAGGTCTCCATATAGGTATACTAGATACATGAATCTTATGAGAGAATTTATTGTGAAAGAACCATCCTCTTTCAAGGAAGCAGTGAAACAACCGGTATGGGTCGATGCCATAGTTGAGGAGTATGACTCCATTATCATAAAAAATGCATGGGAAGTGTTCCCAAGACTAGTGGGGAAGTCAGTGATTGGATCCAGGTGGATCTATAAGGAGAAACAAGTAGCATACGGGAGTGTGGATAAACGCAAGGCTAGATTTGTAGCCAGAGGGTTCTCACAGGTAGAGGGGATTGACTATGAGGAGAATTTTTCACCCGTTGCAAGGTACTCATAAATTAGATCCATCATTTTACTCTCAGCATAGATGGGATAGAAGATACATCAGATGGATGCATATACAAATTTTATCAATTGAGTTATTGAAGAATAAGTGTACATTGAGAAGCCAGAAGGTTTCGAGAACTTATACATGGAGTTACATGCGTGCGGGCTCAAGAGGGCATTATATGGGCTTAAGAAACCACCTCATGCTTGGTACACCAGGAGCGAAAATTATTTCACCAGGTTGGGCTTCACAAAGAGTGAGAAGATGCAAGCCCATATAATATTGTGGTTGATGGTAATATTTTGATTATTGTAATTTATGTATATGATCTGATATTGGTAGGTGATGAGCAACTCAATTTCTTGCAAAGAGGATCTTGCAAGAGGATTTTAGAAGGACATGGGTCTCTTAAATTATTTCCTTGGTTTGAAAATATGGAAAATAGGTGTGGAGTTATTTGTATCTCATGGAAAGTATGCCAAGAAGATTCTGAGGAAGTTCCACGTGGAGGGGAGAAAACCCATGGAGATTCCTCTTGTAGGAAACTAGAGGAAGGAGGATGCTACTTTAGGAGAAGTAGTGGATGCTACTATTTACAGGAAACTTATGGGTTCACTTATGTGTTTTGTGAGCACATGACCAGACATATTCTACGTAGTTAACTAGCTTAGTCAAGCTATGGTTAGGCCAACCAAATTCTTTTGGAAGGAAGGGAAGCATGTTTTGATATATATCAGGAGGTCTAAATATCTCAGGATCACTATAGAGTATGGATTATGGTATAGACGGACAGAGGGAGTGAAAATTTAAAGCTTCACCGATGCAAATTGGGAAGGAAGTCCATCAGACAAGAATAGAACACCAATGGACATCTTCATCATAGGATCAAAAATAGTTTCTTGGTACAACAAAAAACATAGATCATTTGTAGTCAGTTCAGCATAGGTACAGTACATGGAAGCTATTCAGGCTGCATGTGAGGACATATGGATGAGGAGGATACTTGTTGGTTTGTTCGGTCATCAAATGGATCTGATGGTGATACATTGTGATATCCAGAGTTACATAAAAGTCTCGGTTAATTTGGTATTCCATGACAGGTATAAGCATATTGATATCTAGTATCACCATCTTAGAGATTGTGTTCAAAGACACCTTATCTTGTTGCAGTACATTCCCACAGAGAATCAGGATGCATAAATATTGACGAAGGCGTTGGAAAAGAAAAAATTAAAATACCACATAGGCAGGATCGAGGTATCTGATAATCCTTTCTTGTTGAGAGGGAGTGCTGAAATTCAACAAGAAAATTCACCTACACATTGGTGAGGAAATTTTGTTGCACACTAGTAAGGGATTTTTGATGCACATTGGTGAGGAAATTCTGTTGCACACTGGTCAAGAATTTTTTATGCACACTTGTGAGGAATGTGGGGGTACAATTTATTTTTCCCTTAAATAAATTGGACAATAAATTGGAATTTCATCTCATAAAAACTTGTATCAGTTAACTAATTCATGATGACTGAGTTAGCTCAAGAAATTTTATTTGAGGATCTAATATTAGGCATGTAGAGTGATCCTAATATTTTTTGGGTCCAGTTGTAGTTGATGCACTAGTGGGGTGTAGGTGTGAATCAATTCACTCAATTAATTGAGTTATAATAAGTTTAACTAGGTCTAACTGAGTGATGAATTAGTGAGAGGTCCAATGAATTAAAGTAGTTTTAATTCACAAGTAGTGATAAATGAGATAACTGATGATCCCCTATTAATAATTTCATGCATGTCAGTTATGAGGAAGACCCAGTTGAGACAAAGGTTAAAGGGAACATAACTATCATTTGTATTTTTAGATAATTTCCTGGGTGAAATTATCAATTCATGAGGATGCCATGTTGGATTTCACAATCAAGGAAGGGAATTAATCCTTTTTAATAGGGGCCTAATTCTTTAGGAATTGCATCAGCAAGGCACGCTGAAGGAAGGCTAATAATTGGCTATGTGTTTTTCCAATTTTGCATAGATCCATGTGAGACAATTGGTAGAGTGCGGGAGATTCTTATTAGAAAGAAATAATTGAATTGTTTCATGATTCCTTGAATTTATACAATGTATGATAGCGGGGTTTTTATAATTTTATTTCCCCAATAACATATTTTTTTTGTGCGATTTATTTACTTCTTTCTCTTACTTGCATGTGATTGAGTGATCGTGTTTTGTATTCCACAAATATTGTAGAAGGATTCAGTATCTTGTTTTAGTATATCACAAGTTTAGATTGAATCCATTGATATAAAATTTCTATACATTTTTACACAAACAACATAAAGGGTAAAATTCAAGCTGAAATAAACTAAATATTTAATATATTTTTTCCTAGGATGCAACATGAAAGACAAACCTCAGATTTTTTATTTCTATATCCACAGCCTTGTACTTATTGACTTGTCCATATGGGATCCAAACCCATACTTAGGGGAAGCACAACTATTAGAACTAGCATCCTATATGAGACGTGAAGAAAATAAGGTAGAGGAAGTGAAGATAAAATTGGATAGGGAATTGAAAGAACCACTATGGATCAAACCTGAGCATTCATTCCCCTCCATACCTGCAATGTCTCATTTTTTCCTTACAAAGGACTTTGAAATTGAATATATTTGGAAGAATAGACTGGTAGAAGCTATCATCTATTTAATTACAATTTTCTATTATCGTGGGAAGAAATCTCATAGGCTTGTCAGAGAATATGGAAAGGGTTGTCAAATAGCATGAAGATATATGAGTATCATTGTATCAGTGAGTTGAAAGCACCACTAGCAAGGAATCCTTTGCGTAATAGAATCATCCAAAGACTTAGATTTTAGTGGATATGTCTTAGGTTCAATCCAAATTTCTATCTAAGGATCCAAGAATATCAAAAAAAGGAAGAAGAGTCTCTAGAATGGAAGTATATAGAATAGAACACAAGATTCTACCTAGTAGGGGTAACCGTAACCATCTCAACTTGTGATATCAAGCAGGTCATTAGGTAAATGAACGAAAAAAAAGAAAACAAGATAATAAGAATGAGTTTCTAAAGGGTGAGAAACAGTTCCAGCAAGGGAGTATGGTGGTTCTCCAAAATAGTTAAATTATAGGGCCCATCAATCCACTCCTAAGCACATAAAACTATTTTTGAACCCACCTTTTGCACTTAATGATACCATTTCCTAGCTTAATTGGTTCTTAGAAGAGTTTAATGTGGTTTTCATATTTTATGTTCCTTAACATGTTTATTGTGTATAATTTGAAGAGATGTCAAGGATATTCAAAGATATATAACATCAGATATATTTTTCAGAATTTTTCCATATAGTAGGAAGGCCTAAACTCAGGTAGCTTAGGGAATTTAATGCCTCCTCATGTGGCTACGAGGTGGAATATGAATAATATCCCCTTTTCTAGAATTTTTTGAGGGAAATACAACCCTCCTCTCAAGGAGTTTACTCCCAACTTTATGTATAAATAAGAGGCATGAGTAGCCTAGCAGGAGAGAGAGAGAGAGAGAGAGAGAGAGAGAGAGAAGGGATAAGTAGAAAGGAAGATTAAGATTTTTGTATTTTCAAGCAAGTTTTGCAGTCTTGTAATGTATGAAAATTTTTTCAATTAATGGAAGTAGTGTTTTATTATGGATATTTTATTGGTTATCCTTTAAGGACTCTGAGCATCCTTGGGTTGGGCCCACCCTAGGAGCTTGAGAGCCCTCTTATACTTCTGCTAGTGTGATGATTTGTATTTGTTCATTTTCTATATTTTATGAAAGTTACATTTTTCATGGTTCTTTTGCATGGTTAAGCAGAAGGTTCTTTGAATAATTATCTTATAAGTTATTTATATAGTTGTTAGAAATAGTAGCACTTATTAATGAAATTGTAAGTCTCCTTTCATTTTATTTATCTTGTTGTTTTAGATTTTATTATTCACTATATTTTATGTAACTAGTTTTCTAGCTATATGAAACAAGTTTAATAAGCTTTAATTAGCTTGCCTTGATATTTGATAACTTGAATTTTATCATTTCCTGACATTTCCACAACTTTTCCTTATCTCACACTCACATTCTATTTGGCTTACGTGCTCACTGGACTATCTCTTGTAGCAAAACAAAGACTCCCATAGTAGCCTATAACCAATGCTCTTTTCTTACTCAACTTCTAATATGTAAATTTCCATGGATATTCCACTTGACAGTTCGTTACTAAAGACCTTCTAAAACTATATATATAAATTTGAAATCAACACTATTAGGGTTTATTTCTCTTTATATTTAGGGATCTATAGATATTTTTTGTTTGTGGATACATGCAAATTAGAATTTATGCTGAAAATATACATTAGTGAACCAATTCTCACAAAAAAAATTGACACAAGATATAACCTAGGAAACCATTTTGGGAGAAAGCCCAGTTGAAAGGTGAGGTTGCTCTATTGTCTTTCTCTGAATAGAAAATGACTACAATTATATAGAAGTAAGGCATATGGCCCATGGGCTACTAAAATGCACAAATCATCTTTGTATGTTCTCTTCCTATCCCTTTCATCTACTCTGCTCATTTACAAAACAAGTGCACTAATAAATAATGGAAAGTATTTTCCTCTTAGTGGCCTAGTTATAACATAGGGTGATAGCCTATTACTGGTTAGGTCTACTCCCTTAAATATTAACCGAAGTTACAATATGTAATCCTCTAGAGTATTCTTCATCATAATTGCACAGTTAGACATTTTTCCATGAGTTATGGGGGTTGATGTGGAGTCGTCTCGAATTAGGGTGGTGAACAAAGTAAGTTCAACTTTCAAGCGGTGTAACTTTTGCATATAGATTCTGAATGAGGTGATTTTTGCATTGTTGGAAAGGTATCCATGTGTGTAATATAAAAAAAGGGAGTTGTGTAAAAGTGCAAAATTTTTACTATATATATATATATATATATATATATATATATATATATATATATATATATATACACAAAAGAAAAAAACCATTTTTTGAAGCCTCAAAATGCTTTTGGAAGGTTTCACATCCCAGTTTCCCAAACTGGGTCCCGTGAGTAAAAATGTTCTTGTGAGATGATTCCTCCACTTTTCCTCCCTAAAAGTATCAATATGGATTAAAAACATTATAATTATCCAATATGGATCACACCTCCCCATTTTTAGATGATTTTCGTCTTAAAAAGATTATACTAAATTAGGTGACAAAATGTTTCCTCCACCTTCTCTCAAATGTACCATTTAGCTTTCACTAAAAGTTGTCCTTTCAACCCAATATGCCAAAGTTCATGTTTACCTTGTCTCATAATACTAGACCCATTTTATAAAACTATATTTTCCATAAACTCTACCTGAGCATCTAGTTCCAAATCCTCTATATAAGGTAAGACATATTCCTCTTCCTGGTCTATCATGAGAGGATCATAGAGCTTTAGATTCTTCACATTCAAAACTGAGTAAATGAAAATGTGAAGGGGTAGAATGAGTATGTAGGAATTATCTCCAACCTTTTCTAGTACCTCAAGGGGACCATATCATAGAGCCATGATTTTCTTACCAGGACCTTCTAGCCTCTCCTTGTTCAATTGTAACCATAATCTTTCTCCTGCCTTCAACAACTTCTCTATTCTGTGTTGATCATGAGTGGCCTTGTATGTTTTTTTTACTTATGGAGTGTCTCTTGTACCAAAATATGGACTTTACTAATATTTTCTATAAAATTTTCATCCCTCAATGAATCCCCTGTAACATCCTTCCTTTTTCCTCCTCTTTGCTCGTATGCAATATCTAAAGGTGAAGGTGGAAAATATCCAAAAAAAGTTTCAAATGGGGATTTACCAATTGAAGTGTGGACTGATATATTATAAGGGTGTTGTATATATACCATATTTTTATCCCGGGCCTTTTCATGCTTCTAATTATAACCCCTCAAAAGTTACACCAAAGTCCTATTTTCTACTCTTGTCTTCCCATATGTCTGTGGATAAACTAAATGTTAAAATGTATTGGAATAGAAAGGGATATAAAGCAAGAAACATACAATTATATATTTATCTTCCCCCTCCCCTCCATATTATAGAAACTTTCCCTTGAGAGTATGCATGCATATCGCACCTATCAAATTTAAGGGTGTTAGACCAAACATCACATTGAGAGGGGAGGGTGGTTGGGAATCAGTGTAATGGAAAATTAATTATTCCAAAACCATTTTATCAATAGTTGATCATATAGTAGTGCATTAGAAAATAGTATGCATCATAACAATGAATGAAACTATGCATTCCGAATCCAACATCACTTCAACTCATAAGGACATCATCTTTTACGTTGAAAACCTTATAGGAGAAAACATAAATATTATTATCTTCAATATTCAATATTCAATTTATAATGTTTACTAGAACCAACTAGGAGATACCAATCCATTGAAAATTCAAGCACCAATTTTCTTTAGGAAACAAAGTAATTGAGGCACCGACTTCCAAATGATGAAAGCATCGAATTTCTATAGGAAACAACTTGATTGAGGAAACAACCTTAGATGATATAGTAAAAAAACACTACTTATTTGGCCAAATTTCCGATGGCTAAAATGTCTCTATTACAACACAGAGGTGTCCCAAGAGCGACACTTTGAGGTTGGGAAAAACGTTGCTTCCTGTAGTGTCACATATTTGACACTTCTAATAACTACCGATAGTGTGACACTAGACACGCCACGTGTCTTAATTTATTCAATCTTACAATCATGTTATTTATTGTTGCTATTCCAACATCATGTGGAGACGTCGAAATTACAACACCGATGCCTTCCCAGAATGTGTCGCAATACCGACAACCTGTCATTGCACATGTCGTTGCACGTCCAACTCTATTAATTTTCAAACCACAGAAACAACCATCGAAAGTGCCATGAAAATCATTGTTATTCCAATAACTGGCATAATATTGTTGCAACAGTTGGGCCATATCAGTGATGGAAACAACTATCGGTAGTGCCACCTTATTTGTCGCTAGTTCGACACTATTCTTAGCAACATTTGGGTTATACCAATGATGGAAGAAACCATGGGAATTGCGATGGAAACAACCGTCGTAATTGCGACGCAGCTCGTGGGAATTTTTTTGGGGGGGCATAAGTAACCATAAAATGATCATCCACTTTAAGAAGGAACTCACATTTGGATTATGGCATGATAGCAGGAGCTGATAAAGGAGAAAGGAAGATGTACAACCTCCCAATCGAGCTATGATGCAAGAAAATTGTCTCAAATGTCTTGCATCCTAGCCTAGCTCACTTGGGAGTTCGTCGATCTTCGTTTCTCATTTATCAACAATTGGCATCATGCCAGAAGCGAAAGTTGAGTTCCTTCCTAAATTGGATGATCATCTTAGGCTTACTTCTACCCCTACAGAGGTATCTCCTGGAATAATTTGGTTATGGACCTACATTTAGCTGACTACATTAGCCTTAATAAAAACTAGAAATATAGTATAAAATATACAAATAATATTGGTTGAGGCTAAATGTGAAGATTACACAAAAAAATTCAACTATAATGAATATGAAGATAGCACAACCCTAAAGAAAATAAATGGCCTATTTCAAAAAAATTGGCCACCAAACAAATATTTATCACAAATCATGAGAAGCAAGTCTTTGAAAGGCAGTAAATGGGACTTAAAAAATAACCTATCAAAGAGCGAGAGCTAAAAATGGGTCACTCAATATTATAAATGTGTTCCTGATATAAAATAAATAATTTGAATATTCTTCAACTTCATCTAGATCATTATACCCATTTCTATATAGAAGCTCACCATCCTCCTTTGCAAGGTTCATTTGTGAAAAAGACTTCTTTCTATCCATCACTATCAAGAAGAAATAGCTGAAAATGTAGTTGAAATTAGCTTGATTGACAAAAGGAATAATCCTTTCGGGTCACTCAGTCTTATAAATGAAATCTGATTTGCACTATTAACAAAAGATTCTTCAACTTCATCTAGCTCAGATTGCCTATACCTACACAATAGCTCATTATCCACCTTTGCAATATTCCTATGCAAAAATTTCTAAGGAAAAAATTCTTCCTGTACACGACCACTACAAATATAATCAAATATTTTAGGTGAAAGAGGCCTTCTCTCCTCATACAAAATGATCAAATTCCCTCTCCTTACAAATGGCTTGAATTTTTTGCACAAATACATGCAGAGTGACTGCCCTAACACCCTCGAAAACATCAGAGCATGCCAATCTACTAGGAATGACTCTTCTTGAGCCAAAATTGGTCAAAAATTGCTCAAGATAGGCTTCATTAAATTTTCCCCTGGATTTTGCCTCTAAATCTAGAGAAGCTCTAGTTAGCTCCAATAGTTCTGGAGAATCCTCCGAATTTGGGGCATTACCAAAAATTCCTCCAGATTAAAATGAGAGAATAATTAAACGATAAGCATGGATTAAAGGTGGATTAACTAGTTAAATCTGCACTTAATTATCTGCTCCACGCCTGTGGTCCTGTGCTAGAGTCATGCGGGAGAAGTGTTGACCCCCTCCTTCCCGCCATCGATAAAATGCATACAGTTCGAATATAATATGGGAACATAACTCTTCAACGAACAAGGTCGTGGCCCATTGGTAAGAGCGCATAGTAGTTGGGGTAGGTCATGGGGTCGAACCCCGACCTCTGCTCCTCCATACATATATTTTTCAATGTATAATAATACGCATCTGAAACCTTTGTTTAAACCAACTTTTCAATGTTATAATATACACCATCATATTAAACTTTGCATATAACATATGCTCTGAACCATAGGTTATAAAACCATATTTTTAAATATTTGCGGACGATTTCAAATATATGCCTCCACCATTGAATCGAACTATGGTTTGAAATTTGGCTATGAACATTGCCACCGTTATATGTATTAAACCCAAAACCTTAGGGTTATAACATATGTGCCACAAATAATTAAAACCCATAGTATCAGACTTTAGGTTAAAATAAAAATGTCAATCGGACTTTGACATTGGAATAATTCCACCATATGAAAATCAATTTGAACCTTCGCATTGAAATTCGAGCTATACCATGAAATTAGAATCAAACCTTAGAGAGGGGGTCCACGAGGGGAGATACATGGTGGTCCCTAGTTGGGAAGTCCTCCCACATATAAACAAAAAAAAATTAATTAATTCAACCTTAGGAGGACCTTAGGAGGATATTGGGCAATTTTCACCTTCACAAACCAAACTGGCACATCCAGTTGTGACAATTGTCACATTCCAATTAGGCATAAACTAAAAAATATTCTCTACATGCTTACTAGGCTACCATGTCACCAGCCTATAACTCTTCTGCAATATTTTTTTTAAATTTGACTATTTTTAATGGCAATCAATAGACTATAACTTCTTCATCTGAACTCGGTTTTTGACGAAATGAGTTGCATTGGATTTCTGACGATAGGTCGGCTGCTGTCATTCTAGTTTGGTGCAATTTTGAGCACTTTGAATTTTGAGCAATTGTTTTCCCCTGATCCAGATTGTGATCACTCCTTCCCACTGACATGCTTTTGGACCCACAAAATTTGGTTATCTCATGAGAGCTAAATACTCTTATGTTTCCCAATTTTTATCATCTTTATTCTGCCTAGAAAAATCTCCATGAAAACCACTTTGGTTCACTCACATGCCTTGCTTTGCAAATGGATTGGCTCTTCAACCATTGTTCTCCTTTTGTTGGTGACCCAATCCAACACTTGCTAGCTTCTTTCAAAATAATATAACACTTTTTTTGTACCCAATTGATTCCTTGGTGCTTGGAAAATTAATTGATTGCCTTCCCACTGAGAATCATGTTCCTCCTTTGCACAAACATGCATTCAATGCAAGCTTCTCCTTGGAAACCAGTTTTCCAAATTAAGCCCATCTGAGTGAACTAAAACAATGAGTTCCAACATCAGTAATAAGAATAAAATAAATGACCATTCTTTTACCTCCACGGTTCCAAATTCCACATCTGGAAGAATGCATTTTCCATCTCCTTCTCTTCTTGGCGTCAACACATAAAATGGTCTACAATGGCTGCAAAAAAAATTTGACATCTTGTCACAAACACAACCATTAATCTGAAAAATACATCATTCAAGAAACATAACTTGACAACATATCCTCTTGCTCCTTCAAAGCAACAAATTTCACATCATGTGAACATCGCCATGTACTCTTACATATTGGTGTCAAAACTTATCAACTAAACACAAGTCGACAAAACATTCCTCTTCAAATGACTGACTCTCAAGTCAAGCATAAGCATGTGTAATAATTTGACGATTATTTTCCAAAAACAAAATGAATTTCACATTTCACGAAACACTTCATCAACATCTCCTTTTCATCTTTGGAGACAAAATCAACTCTTCCAAGTCGATATGATATGCATGTAACACATAATCAACCAACACAAGTTAACACTCGTGCATATGCGAATGAGCAACACTCTCAATTTGACAACATACATGTTAAACAAAGCAATCGACCAACACAACTCAATTACCCATGCATTTTCAAGCAGAATGAAACCATCAAAATTCCACTTTTCATACACACAAACTCTCATGCATGTATACAATTCTTCAACTCTCTCACAAGTACAATCATAAGTACAATAACTCCATTCATATGTAAATGTACTTAAAAGCTGAAATGAAAAAAATTTGTTGCAATAAAGTGAGTCAACATGATCCACTTTCAAAACACTTTCCTGGTGTAAACATGCAACATGCATTCAATTGGCAAAGAATGCATCAATCATCAAAAGACATGCAAAGCCTTAATTGGATAAGAAATCTAACCATTTCTTACCAAACCATTTCAATGGCGCTTCTTTCAACTGTACATCATCATCATGTGAATCATATTAACCCACATCAATTGTGGAATCTTATTTTCCATTCATTCCATTCTCTTTCTCCACCTTCTTCAAATGTCGTGGATGACTTGTTGGATACAAAGTCCAAAACTTGTCTACAATATGACCTTGCTTATGGAAATGAGTGCAAAACAATTGCATCTTCTTTTCAATAAGGTTTTCTTTGTCCAATGGACCTTTGGCTTCCTATCTCCTTTGCTTGGAAAGTTTCCTGTGCATGGATATATTCTTCCAACATCTTGGAACATTACGGTTATCCAAACCACAAAAGGAACATGCAAACTTTCTCCAAATATTATTTGAGTATTTTCCATGTTTATCATAATCAAAAACAACTTGATTAAACCAGATTTATACCTTGAACATTCACCTTTCTCGCCTTCTTGAGGGGGTGAATTTGATGAGGTAGTGGCTCTCTTCGGAATACCAACAATGCATTAAATGACTTTAGAGCTTTGAACACCCTCTTGTTTGCTATTCTCATTAGTTGCATGCTTATGAGAACCTTCTTGCAAATTGGGTGTAAAACTTTTTCATTCCTCATGAACACAATATTCACAAGCTTGAGGTAATGAACATGAAATGAAAGTCCTTCTTGGAACACCTTCATGTGCCTCCTTGGATTTAGAGCTTTCTCCATCATTTTTTCCATAACCAAGACCCAAATACTTAGGTATTTCCTCAACAACAATTGGCTCAACTATGCCTTGTGCATGTTTTCTTAATCCTTTACCTCCATAGCCCATATTCATAAATAATTTGGACCCTATTCCTCTAGTGTGTCTTTTAGAAGAACCTACACATTCATTTTTAGAGGAAATTGAAGATAAAATTGAATTGCATACCTCTTTCTCAAGCACATGTTTGGCTAAGGTTTCCTTGGAAATATAGAGTTGAGCCCCTATCTCATGCATCCTTGGTAGGTTCTCATTTACAATATGGAGTTGAGTCTCCATCTCATGCAACTTTTCAATAAGCTCTTTCTTCTCCTCCTTCATGGCAATCAAATTCTCTTGAATTTTAATGATCTCCCTCTTATCTTCATATTTCTCTTGCATCATATCAATCATGATGTAGAGCTTTTGTAACATCTCTTTATCAAAGATTTTTTCTAAGGAATATGGACTAGAAACATTTCTTAATGAAGCTTCCATCACACATCAATGCATACAAAGCTTCTTTGTTGTGATTTGAGAATTCAGTTCTCAATTTTGATATTCTCCTTCACACATAAACTTGCACATAGTTAAATTTTCCTTTAACATATTCAAAAACCAATAACTAATTCTTCTAGATAACCTTGCCTAAAATGAGATAATTTTTTTCTCTAATACCAACTTGATCTGGATATGGGAAAACTAGTTATTTCTATGCTAGCTCCCTCATCAGTATTAAAAATGTGTGATTAGGATCGTCTCAATTTAACCACTTGTGAAGGTTTTTATGTGTCTTTGATGATCAAATTATGAGTTAATTAGATTTTAAAACTCATATACATCAACTTAAATGCAGAAAAATAACTCATAGCAATCACACAACACAATGGATGATAACGGAGTTCACCCCTCCTGGGCTACATCTCCATGGACCTGCTTCAACTAGCTATGCCCTCTTTGGATTAAGAGTCAAATGTATAGTTACATACACCTGTAGTGTTCCAATTGATTTTCAGTCTATTCCATTGGATTCAGAACACTCAAAAACCCCTAAAATGACTATTCAATCTCTAAATTTGGTTTCCAGCTGATCTAGGCATGACCTCCCATCCCGTTGGCCATGGATTTATTTAATCTCCAAAGTGATAAAAACACATTTATAAGTACTCCAATGCATCTAAAAACTATAACAACATGTTCAAAGCATCAAATACATCTAAAAATGACTATTCAATCACTCCATTTGGCCTTCAACTGATCTGGGCATGGCCATCCTTCCTAGTCGCCCTCGACTTCAAAATTCTTCAAGGTGACAATAACCTTTGTAGAATTGCTTCTCTGCCTCTGCAAGTTGTTAAAATGGATTCATATCATACCAATCTACTAATAATAACTCTTCCTGAGCCAAAATTGGTCGAAATTTTCTTAATATAGGCTTCATTAAATTTTCCCCTAGATTCTGCCTCTAAATTTGGAGAAGCTCCAGTTAGCACCGATAATTCTGGAGAATCCGCCGAATTTGGGGCACTACCAAAAATCCCACAAAATTAAAATGAGAGATTAATTAAATTATAAGGATGGATTAAAGGAAGAATAACTGGTTAACTTCACACTTCATTATCCACTCTATGCCTGTGGTCATGTGGGAGGAGGGCTGGCCTGCGAGGCTCACCCCCTCCTTCCCACCATAAGTAAAATGCATGAAGTTAAAATATAATATGGGTGCATATCTCTTCAATGAACAAGGTCATGGCCCATTGGTAAGAGTGCGTAGTGGTTGGGGGTAGGTCACAGGGTCGAACCCCGACCTTCGCCCCTCCATACATATAGTTTGCAACATATAATAGTATGCATCTGAAACCTTTTTTTAAACAAAATTTGCAATGTTATAATATATACCATCATATTAAACTTCAACATATGCTCCTAACCATAGGTTATAAAACCATAGTTTTAAATATATGCGTACCATTGCAAATATACGCCTCCACCATTGAATCATACTATTTTTTGAAATTTGGCTATGAACATTGCCACCATAATATGTATTAAACCCAAAACCTTAGGGTTATAACATATGCGCCACCAATAATTAAAACCCATAGCTTCAGAATTTAGGTTAAAATAAAAATTCCAATCATACTTTCACATTGGAATAATTCCACCAGATGAAAATCAATATGAACCTTAGCATTGAAATTCGAGCCAGACCATGAAATTCAAATCAAATATTGAAGAGGGGGTCCACCAAGGGAGACACATGGCGTTCCCTGGTTGGGCAGTCCTCCCACATATAAAAAATAATTGAATTCAACCTTAAGGAGGATATTGGGAAATTTCCACCTTCACAAACCAAACTAGCGAATCCAATTTTCACACTTGTCACAGTCCCATTGGGCATCAACTAAAGAATATTATCTACATGCTAATGGGGCTACCATGTCATCAGCCTATACCTATTCTATATATATATATATATATATATATATATATATATATATATATATATATATATATATATATATATATATATATATATATATATGTATATGTATGTATATATATACATCTATATAACTTCTAAACAACGATCAACAAAATATAACTTCTTCATCTGAACTTGGTTTTTGATGAAACAAGTTGCATTGGATTCCTGGCGACAGGCCGATCAATTTCATTATGGTTTGGTGCAATTTTGAGCAAATTTTTGCCCCTGATCTAGATTTCAATCAGTAAAAGGAGAGGGTGAATGTGATGAATTTGTTTTTGTTCAGTTATCATATATCATAGATGGCTTGACAACAAATATTGCTAGAAATTTTAGTGAAGAGAAGATTGTGTTTAATCAATTAGTCCACTAAAAATTATCAAAGGGACCCTGAAATCTTGGTTGCCATCTCTCTTCTCTGTGGAAGAAATGGAAATTATCAAGATGTTGTTACATACTATTGTAGCTTATTTTTACAGCTGGAAAAAAAAAATTTCCTTTAAAAAAATCATGAAAAGTTTCAAAATATATTCCAAGTTTTTAAATTGTTTGTTTCCTTGTGAAAAAAGGCAAGACTTTGGTCAGGGACTGTGACAACAAACCCTATGTTAATTTGGTCATCGTGGATGAGGCTAAGTGAAATACTCAGGTGATTTTGATGGAATAGATACTCTTCAGTCAGTACTTGTCAGTTGCAGGTCTTTTAACATGAAAAATACCAAAAGACATTGGTTCTGTGCTAATGAAAAAATTATTTTAAGAATGGACCCCATGCTAATGTGGTATTGAAGGTGGCATGTTGAAGTAATGTAGTTTAGTGTTACCTTTAAATTGGATGGGGACTATGGATGTTGTTGTAAAGAAATTCTTTTCAACTAATAATGATGCTAAGCTACATGGAGAAAGGTGTAGGAAAATTGTTAGGCTTGTGATTAAAATGATAAAAATAGTTCCTGCAATGGAATCATCACATCCAAGGCATAAGTGAGGTACTCAGGGGTTATGTGCCTTTAATTTAGCACTTGAAAAGACCAAATCACTTCTTAGAAACTGTGCATACTACATCAAAATCTACTTGGAAATTATAGGGGATACACTATTGATAAAATTTGAAAGGGTGAAGGATGAATTTTTTTAAAGTTTACAACATCTTGAAGTTCTTGTTCCAAATTCCTTAGCCTGACAGATTGCTGAAATTTTCAAGGAGCTAGAGAAAACAAAATTTGAACTTGAGCCTTCAGAAAAAGAAATTGGTGATAGTGTTATTACATTGCTAAGGAAAAACAAGGATCTCAATGGTTTAAATGACATGTCAGAACTAGAATCTTTTCATCATATAGCTATGAGGTTGGGCATAGTATCTTCAAGAGTTATATCGATTAAAAAAATGGGGTCTAAAGAAGAAGCTTGATAAATGTTGTTGCGAGGAAGACGAAAGAAAGGAATCTATAATTTTTTATCTCCTGTATTTGCTTAGAAAATATAGCAAGCTATTTAGAACTGCATCTTTGGATAATATTAATCCTCTGAGCTTAGATACATGTTCTCTATTAGGGAGAAATTATGTACAGAAAGCTAACATGAATGGAAGAAAGAGTGATTAGCATGAATCCAAACTTCGTTCATCAGACTTGGAAACCAAGAAAACTTCTGGAAATTCAATAAGCATGCTGTCAGGACTTCCTGAAGAATTCATATGTCCAATTTCCTTGAAATTAATGTCTGACCCTATGATTATTTCCTCTAGAAAAACGTATGAACGAGTCTTCATAGAGAATTGGTTTAGTTAAGGTCATGATACGTGCCTAAAAAGTTAGCAAAATTTATCATATTTAGGTGTAACTCCTAACTATTTGTCAAATGCCTGATTTCCATTTGGTGCGAGAAACATGGAATAAAAGTTCCAGAAGCACCTTCTTTGCCTCCTTTCCCACAGATATTCTAGAGATGGGATAAATCAGGTTTTATTAAATGTATTGATGATAATCGGATGAAAAGAGTAAAGGTAGAACCATTGGAAAATTCCCAATATTCATCCTTTGAGGAGGCGGATATGGACATAAAATTAACTCCTGCGCTTGGGAATAACAACTTTTTGGAATTACCAATTGTGCACCTAAATGGGGAATCAGTTCAAGCAAGTGATTTAGATCCTTCTATGCCCCTTGATATAGTGAACATATAAAAGGTAGAAGACAGGTATTTTCATGCACAAACGAGATCCACTTTCCATGTTGAAAGTCATCTAGATAAACCTATACTATTGGAAGATAAATAATATGGTAATATCAGTGGTGGCAAACATTTTTATGGAAGCCATTTATATCAGGTTTTTTATTTCAATACAAAAAAATGTGGCTCGAGGCTTAGTCTTTTCCATACATATTTCCAACAATCAAAATTACAAGTCATCAAAAGGAGGAATGCAAAATGTGGCCTTAGTACTTCAAAAAACATATGTTAATGATTTAATGGCGATGGCAGTTTGTGTAACGCACTTTTTATTGTTAGAAAATATTTCATATAATTCATCCAAAATTTTAGCTTAGTGGTCATATACCAGAAGCAAAGGAGAAAACCTATTAATGGATTAGGACTTTTGTATTCAGTATTGATATTCGAGTGTAACTGTACATTTTTAGTACTTGATTCCAATTGGACTTTTGTGCACAAGAATTGGATGAAGTTCTCTTCCTTGGGGTTTGAATTGGACATGTTCATCTATGGAAGTTCAATTTTAGTATGGAAGGTCATCAGATGGTTTGGGAAGATGCCCAACAGGGATTCTAATGCAATGAAGTGTGACAAGGAAAAGGAAATTGTGCACCATGTCAATGGCGGTGTTGGGGTTTTAACAGAATGGGGTTGATGAAATTTCAGTTAAGTCAGAAGATGGCCATGCTAAGAGACCAAATCAGACCTTGATAAAAAAATCATGAAGCGTGAGAGAGAATGCTAGCTTAAGCAAAGGATTTTGAGCTAAAGCAGTTTCTACAACTAATTACATGGTCTCGAGCAAGATGGCCATGCTAAGAGACCAAATCAAACCTTGATAAAAAATGCATGAAGCATGAGAGTCTAGAGAGAATGATATCTTAAGCAAAGGATTTTGAGCTGAAGTAGTTGCTACAACTAATTATTGATTAATATGTCACCAACTTCAATTTTGGGTGACATGACACTAGAGGAAGTCAGAGTGGAAAGAAGCGCTCTCTTGCACATATTAGGTTTATGAAGTGTGAAATAGGCATGTATGTGGCTAAGGTGACTAAGACAAAACTTGATAAACTAGCTTAAGAAAAGAATTTTGAGTTGAATCAGTTGCACAAACTAATTATTTGATTAATATGTCACCAAGTTCAATTTTGGGTGACATAAAACTAGAGGAATTTGAAGTGAAAAAAATCCCTCTCTTGCACATCTTAGGTTTATGAAGTGTGAAACATGCATGTATGTGGCTAAGGTGGATAAGACAAAACTTGACAACATATTGGTCAACTTCCTTGACCTTTTATTGGATTAAGAAGGAGTATGAATCCACCACCTTGACCATTTAGATTGCATGCAGATAATCATTGTATTATGCAAGGAAGCTTGAATCTCCCCCTAAGTTTGACAAAACACATGTATAAACCAAAATCATTCCCATAGATCAATATGTGTCTGGTCAGCATAAACTTAGAGTCATTATCAATTAGAATATAGTAAAAGGAATGAAAGTTTAACTAAGGATTTTGAATTCATTTTTGTATTTCTATGTTCTCTGAGAATATGGACTTCAATTAATGTTCAGTACAAGGTAAAAGGAAGGAATATGATTCTAGAATATCTTTACAGTCAAGACTAAATCTCGAAAGAAATATTCACATTATGAACATACTTACATCTGAATCTAACATCAAAACACTAGATACATGATTAAAATAATAAATGCATGCATAACAATAAATTCTCATAAATCTAATTATGCCTCCCTCCTGTCATTATGATCAAGTGGAGAATGTGACTTCAGTTGCATCCTAGCCTCTTACGCAAAAAAGGAGGTGAATGAATACTCCAAAGAAAAAATGGAAAAAGAAAATTATAATATATTCAAAGGATACATAATTGGTAGATTGCTATCTTTTATTAGAAAAATTAATAATAATATTCAAACATAATTCAAACTTTATACTAAATGTGCAAGTTAAATTTAAAAATGGAGGCCTTGTGTGTACATTCTTGAAAGAGATGTTTAGTCATAACTCACTTGCAGTTGTGTTCCCAAGTTTCCATGTTCTAATAATAGGCCACATGGGGAATTATCTCTCTCTCTCTCTCTCTTTATGTCATGCATAGAGTTCATGGATGCTAAATATTAGTATCACAGACAATTGAAATTTGGAAAAACTAAAGACTTGACAATAGAAAAGAACTTAAAATACATGAAATTTTTTGTAGGAAAAAGAATTTATGAGTTTGACTCTTAGATATGAAAGTTGATGCTGAATTTGAAAAAGTTTTCATTTCACTTGCAAGGTTTATTTGAGTCTTGGGTGAGTGCTTGTCTTACAACATACTTTTCACAAAAATTTTGAGGAGGGAGAGATAGTTTTTGTTCCAAATGCTTCTCCACATATTTGAGGGAA